>CM053581.1:4163105-4196039 GCA_028627135.1 Pseudochirops cupreus | reverse complement strand
TATCTATCTATCTATCTATCTATCTATCCATCTACCTATCCATCCATCCATCCATTTATCTCCCTTGTATCCAAAAGTATGAATCTATCTCAATTGAGCTGCCAGTTTGATATCACAACAGCCATGACAGGAAGCTAGGGTAGTGTCATGGACAGAGCACTGAACTAAAATCTAAAAAAACTGAGTGTTGGGGCAGCTAGGTGGAGCAGTGAATAGAGCACCAGCCCTGGAGTTAAGAGGCCCTGAGTTCAAATTTGGCCTCAGACACTTAACACTTAACTAGCCTGTGACCTTGAGCAAGTCACTTAACCCCAACTGCCCAGCCTTCTCCCCTCCAAAAAGAAAAAAAAAAGAATTGAGTGTGAATCCTGCCTCAGACCCTTACTAACCACATTATTGTCCTAGTCCAAGACAAACCTCTTTGCCTTGGTTTCCTTATCTGTTAATTTGGGATAATAATACAACTCGTATGGTTGCTGTGAGGACAGGATGAACTCATGCTTGTAAAATGCTTTGGAAACCTGTGAGTGCTTTAGAAATCCAGACTGCTATTATTAAAACATTGGACGAATGTAGCTGGTTGGCTTTACTAAATGACAAGATGGAGAAAAGGGCTGATATATGAAGGAAGACATGGGCAGAGGGACCTCCCTAGTCATGAGAAGCACTGGGAGTTCAGTGGTCAGGACACCAGCTTTGTTTGCTATTGTCATATGGAGTCTGGGTTTAGGATGCTATGTGGTGTAATGGAAAGAGCCCTGACCCAGGAGGTAGAAAGTCAGGGTTCTGGTCCTGTCTGTGGCACTAGTTATGCGTGCAACCCATGGCTTGCATTTATTCTCTCTGAGGCCCCAGTTTCTCCCTCAATATTACAAGGAGGGTAGATGATCTGAATGATGAAGCAAGCTTCCCACCTCTTGCTAATGAACTAGAAGTGCATATTGAGCTGCGCATGTACAGTCTGGTCAATTTGTTCACCTGTTTTGCTTGACTAGAGTATCACAGGATGACAGATAAGGGAGTGGGATGAGATTGGTGGCACTCTCCACCAGCCGATATTGTCATAGAACATGGTCACACATCTTAATATGTTAACAAGAGGTGATACCTTTTTATCTCTGTATGGAACTCAGACCTCTCTGAATCAAGAAAGAAACAATGGGTTAGTTGAGAAAACAAATTAACTACAATCTTCCTGTGGACATCATGTGCTTGAGGAAGTCCGTACCTCAGGTTTGTGGAGAAAGTTTTTTATAATTGTTATTCTTGATCTGCCATTTTTATAAATGCCTTTTCTAAGAATTATTTGAACCTATAGGAAACATACTGGTGGGGGCTTCTGTTAGCAGTTCAGACCATAGGATTATCCCTAGAATTTGATAGCAAGTTTCTACTCTGTTATCTAAAATTCTATCATCGCTTCATAACTGGTGTTTTGGCATTCATTGTCCTCCCTTATCCAACCCATTTTGCTTTTAACTGCCAAAATAATCTTCCTGATTCATAAGTCTCACCAGCTCACTTTCTTAGTAACACTTATAGTGGCTACTGTAATAATAATGTAATTTGAAGATCCCCTTGTATTGGCAAGCACTTAGCACCTTGTTTCAAATGTAATTGTACCAAGTGTTATGATTCACAACTTGTGAATCTCACAGTGGGAGGAACATCCTGTTGCAACCGGAAGGGGTGAAACAAGTAGAAGCTAATACCTTATATAAGGAAAAGCCCAAGCTGAGAGAGGCCAGAATTTCTCTCAGCAAGCATCTGGAGGCTGGGCTGCTACTACTGGACTGAAGACTGAATTGAGAATTGAGATGAACTGAGAATAGAAATGAGAATTAAGAACTGAGGCAGAGCTCCTTGAAGTAAGCCAAGTGGAGGCTGAGGAAGAGAGGCCCAGGCTGGAGAAAGTGATTTTGTTTTGAGAACAGAGCTAGAGAAAGTAATTTTGATTTTGAGAACACAACTTGTGGTGGCAGAGCTTCTTCCAAGAGCCAACTGGAACTTCAGCTGAGATCTTTCTTCTGGGAACTTCTGAGAGCTTCCAAGAACCAGAGGGAACTTCTGCTGAGGAGCTACAGTGAATGAGAGAGGAGGATCCCTACTTCACGGAACCTGTTCTGTTGTGAAGGCTTAGGAATGTGGGTGTTCACTGCATTAACCATGTGTACCAACTTCATGGTTACTGTAATGACTTTGACTTTCTGGCTCTGGGCTCAGCTTCCTAGTATTTGAATAAAGACTTGAGGTGGACTAGACACTGTGAACTTCAATATGGAACAGGAACTGCACAGAGAGCTAGACAAGGAACCGGGAGCTGTCTGCCTTTGAAATGGACACTGTGAGCTTCACTATGGAATGGGAACTGGACAAGGAACTAGGAGCTGGGACCATGGAAGAGGAACCATGGAAGCTGAGAGCCAGCCTCAAGTCAAGATGAAAAGCTCTCTTCTTGGGTACCTGATGCTGACTGAGAAGATTATGATTTACTGTGACCTAGGGGTGGAGAACTTTGGCCTTTGTACTTCCCATCCATTAAGGATGATTGAATTAAGGACTTATTAAATGATTGAATTGCTAAATGACTGTACTTTGTTGAAAACTATGTGACCACTTTGTTGAAAACTATGTGGCCATTTTAGTGATAAGTTGTTATGTCTTAATGTTCTAAATGTTGTACTTTGATTTCTGTGAATGCTTTGCCTTAATTTACTGCTGAATAAATAGAGAATTCACTATACTGTGTAATCAGAACCTTGAAAAGATGTTCACAGCAGGAATCCTCTGGAAAGCTGCTTGTGCTTGGCTTTACGGCTTCCCATGCCTATTGAATAAAGTGCCTATTCCTTTGCCTGCCATTTAATACCTCTATCCTGTATGATCTTATTCCTAATTATCTTCACAATAATTTCATGCAAGACCCTTTCAGAAATCTTGCTTTATATCCAAACTTAACTGTTAGATGGACTTAGTCTTTGATTTCCTGACTCTGTGTATTTTTGTAGGTTATTTCCCATGCCTAAAATTTATTCTCTTTCCTAATTTCTACTCCTCACAATCCTTGTCTTCCTTTAAGACTGAGCTCAGATATCATCTGCTCCATACAGCCTCCCATGATCCCCTTAGTTATCAGTCTTTCCTTCCTTGATGTCCCTTGTATTAAAGTTATTTCTTTCCCAATGCAAGAATGTAAGTACCCAGAAGCTCACATGATCTTGAGACATTTTACTATTTTTGTTGCTTCCACAATTTTTCAGCTTATATACATCTTTCTTGAACTAATCATAATATTCTAGATGTAGCCTGACCAGGGGACAGTAGAGAAGTAGTGTCATCTCCCCTATCCCAGACAGAAGTACAAAAGTTCATAAGTGACAAAAACTAAGAAAGGAATCATTAGGGAAAACTATTGACCTCAAATGTTTATACATAAATGCCCTAAATTTCAGCAAGAGGTGAATAAAGCTCAAGGTCCAGATTCAAGGAGGTAAATTTGACCACATGGGTATCACTGAGGGTTTATCAGGGATAAACCATGAAGTAAATATGCCTTTGGAAGAGTATATACTAGTTCAAAGGACTAGAAAAAATGAAGGGTTGGGGATCCTTATATATCTTTAAAAATGTATACTCATATGAGGAAAGCCAAGAATCAGTGTTAGGAAGTATGGTAAACAACATTTGGGTTAATATCAAAGAAGGGAGAAAGAAAAGGGATTTTCTCATCAGCGTATGTGACAGACCACAATATAGAAAGAAGAAATACATGCAAAGTTTGAGAAACAGATCATACACCTGGTATGGAGACATGATTTAGTGGTGATAGAGGATTTTAATTATCCAGACATCTATAAGTGGTGGTGTCTTTAGCAGTAACAGGGAAGGTGGGAAAAGAGGAGCATTTAGGGGGAAGATAAGGAGTTCTATTTCAGACATATTGAGTTTGTGATGCCTATAGGAAATCCAGTTTGAAATGTCCCCTAAGCAGTTGGTGATGTGGCACTGGAGCCCAGGAGAAATGCCAGGGCTGGATATATGGAACTGAGAGTCATCTGCTTAGAGATAATCAAAACCTTGGGAACCAATGCAATTGGCACTGAACTGGTTGAGAAATGAGGAATCATGTCCTAGGGAGTCAGTAGACAACAGCCATTACTTGATAAATAGAGATTGGGTAAATATCAGAGGACGATAAATTGCTAACTGATTGTGGGAGAGAGAGTGTCTGAAAGTGGCAAGGCACGTTCTACCCATTACAGTCAGTGAACTGGGAAATATAAACAAAAGTTGTACCCAGTAATGGGAAGAGTGTCCATAGATGCAGTATCATCATAGGGATCCAGTGTTTCATGAGGGTCAGAAGATGGGAAGAGTAGGATGAATGAAGGTCTTAAATCAAACTAAGGGGGTAATTATTTGAATGGAAGTTCCAGAAAGTACAATGGAAAGAGCTAGAATATTGGGAGAAGTGAGAGAAGTTTAAAAGAAATGAAAGGAAAGAAAGAGTTCATGGATGAGTTTGGGGAAGACACCTGTTCTTCCACACAAGGTTAAGTATCATTGTGTGTTACTGGAGAGTAAGAAGCCAGATACAGAGTGTACTAATGATGTAACGTGATTCCATATAGAGGATGGATGATGTCTGATAACAAAAGCAGGTAATTAGAAAGCTCAAGTCTTCAGCCAACACTGACCCCCAAGGTCAGCCAAAGGTGTTGCTATGTTCTGGGGCTTCCTGGAAGCTTAGTCTAGAATTCTCTCTAGAATCTACCTGATGTGGTAAGATAACCTTTTCCTAAATACTTTCAGTGATGGGAAACCCATTACCTACTGAGGGAGGGTTTTCTAGTTTTGGATAGTCAGAATTATTAGGAAGTATGTCTTTACCTGAAGCCTAAATTTATCATTTTTGTTTGTTTTGATAACATATATCTACTAATTACAGTTCTTCAAATAGAACTTGTCCAACCACTCTCCCACACAACAACATTTGATATTTTTGAAGACACCTGTCATGTCCTTCCAAGTTGTAAAATAGGATTGCCAAATCTTGGGGCCCAGGTAAAGACCTAGAAGAAAGGACTTCCTTCTAGTTAATACATCATCACCAACTGTTTAATTGTTTAATGAGTACCCCACCTACCCAGGAAGGTGTCACAGCCTTGTCTAACCCACAATAATGGGGAGCTTGATGACACTAGTGCTTGAAGACCTAGGTCTACTGAATAGCCCTGAGTTCAAGGTTCCAATTACTCCATCTCCCTCCTCATCCTAGATGATGATCTTTTAGATCCATGATTATGCAGAAGGAAATAATCTTAACTGGAAACTCTTTCTCCTGGAGGATGGGCTATCACAATATGTCAAAGGCTTTTCACTTTCTCAGGGGAATAGTGTGCAGCCATATTGCTTTTCCTACGTAGCAGCAGATGAGAAACCAGGATTTTTTTTTATCACTTTCTCTCCTCAAGCTCCATTCTCTTTCTTTTTTATTCTTTCTCTCCCTTTCTCTGTATCTGTGTTTCTGTATATCTGTCTCTATGTGTTAGTCTGTCTTCTTCTGTCCCTTTCTTTCTTCCTCTATCTCTCTTGGTCTCTCAGTATCTGGCCTCCCTTCCTTTGTCTCTGCCTCTTCTATCTCTCTCTTTCTCTGTGTCTCTACCTCTTTTGTTCTCTGTGTTTCTGTCTCTGTGTCTGTCTCTCTGTGTCTGTCTCTCTCTCTCTCTGTCTTTCTATCTCTTTCTCTGTTTCTGTCTCTCTCTCCTTATCTCTATATCTCCCTTTTCTGCATAGTCCATATGCTTCCAAGTTCTCATTAAGCAGCTCTGTATTCGTGGTATCTTTTAAGCAACTTTGTAAGTTTATTCAATGGGATTTAGCAACCAAGTGTGCAAAAAAAAAAAACATTTTTAGAACACTGGACTTTAAATAGCTTTGGGTTGTTCCAGTCTCTCTAGAAGAGCTTAGATGCAGCAGAAGGTATATGCTCGAGAACAGTGACAAAAATATTACCAGAAAAGGATGGGTCCAAACCATGGGTGGCATCAAATTCAAGTTTCTGGATTTTTGAATTCTTCCTGGGCAGAAGTAGGAGCCATTGAATGCTCTTGAGCAGGAAAGGGTGATAAGCAAAGCTGGGTTTGAGGCAGGGATCCCAGTCTGCTTGCCTTTGGGATTAATGCAGGCTGCTTGAAATAGCCATGAGTCACTCATGTCGTGAAATAGGTCCATTTGTCAGAAGAAGAAAGAAAGGTGACAACAGCTGAATGAGTGCAGGAGCAGGAGCCTCAGTGGGGACCTGGCACCGGAGGGAGGACACACATGTGTGCTGTTCAGTGTTGAAAAATCATTTCCTGCAGCCATCCATCATTGCAAAACTGGCTCCTTCAAGCACCCAGTGCACATTTTCCTTGGGAGAGAGGGAAAGGATGAAAAAGCACAGAGAAGACAGAGAAGTGAGGGCTGAATAAATGTTCCAGATGTGAGCAGGCCTATGGAAGCAGGTGACGCGGGAGGCTCTCCAGCCACTGTGAGCTGGACCTGTGTGCCCAGGTCTGTGCTCTGGGGGGACAGTGAGCTGCGGGAGGCGGTATGTGGGCTTGGGATACTTCCTAATTCCAGAAGCTTTAGATAAGGAGCTGTTTCATATGGCTGCTGCTAAAGAGTCAGGGTGGTGTGATGGTCTACAAGCTGGATTGGAAGTCATTGCACCTGGGTTCAGATTCAGACTATACTATTTCCCATTACTGGGAAAGCCCCTTCCTTTCTTGGGGATTCAGTTTCATCCTTTATAAAATGGTGGCATTGGCCATGACTATCCAGGAGGTGCCTTCGAGCTCTGACTTCTATTGTCCTATGGCATGAGTGCTCTGGCTAAGGACAGCACCAGGAGTGAGCAGTGCTAACGTTCCTGACTGAACTGGGTGCTCCTGGAGGGAGCAGGCACCTCTTCCTTTTCCTCATTGTCTCACCCAGAGTCCTTGCACAGGGCCATGCACACAATGGCATCTCAACAAATATTGGGTTTGTTGATTGCCTAATCCTTATCTTAAACACACACACACACACCAGCCAACTTGTAATCAGTCATGGATAAAATGGCCACATTTCAGAAGACTTGAAGCAATAACCCCAGGAAAAAAATCTCATTTTTGACTCATTTGTTTGTGCGATTGCTTGTGATGAGCATGGAACCATAGAACTGTAGAATTGGAAGGAACCTGAAAGGTCATCTTTGAGGCCAGGGCTCCCCTAAATCCTGAATCCTGCAACATCTCTGACAATTCATCATTTGGTTTCCACTGGAAGGTCTCCAGTGACTGTGAAAGCTCTAGTTCCAAAGGCTCTCCATCCCACTCTTGGATACTTCTGATTGTTAGGAAGTTTTTCCTTACATTGAGCCAAAATCTGCCTTTCTCCAACTTCCTTATTTACTGAGAGTTATGGAATTAACCTCCACCCATTGCTCCCAATTTCTTCTTTTTATGTCTGCCTCGAGATGCTCAGTCCCTCACACAGGGGCTGTATGGTATAGGTACTCAGGTCTTGTTTGACAGTTGGGTGAATATGTGACCTTTTGCTTAAAGGCATTTTTCAAAATGCTCTTCAGTTCACCCTTGTTAAGGGCAAAACATACTCTTTCAGGGTCTTACTGATACGTGACCAAACCCCCAGTGAATATGAATTTCAAGCTCTTAAACAGATGTAGAGAGAAGGTTGGATGAGATCAATGGATGGAGAGGGTAGGCAGTCCCTCTTTTCCAACAGAGGAAACACAAGCCCAGGATGCCTGCTTCCTTTAAATGAGACAAGATCGTTTACTCATAGCACAGGAATCATCTGGTGTCCTTGTGAGCATGCATCCAGAAACAATCCCTTGGGCATCATAGAACCAAAGAATGATTCCTTGGACATCACTGACCCATGATAACACTCTCCTTTGGATAATAAAGAATGTTCCCTTGGCTATCATGGGATCAAGGAATATTCCTGTGGACATCATGAATAGTTTCATGAACATGGTAGTGAGTCAGTCAACAAGCTTTTATTAAGCACCTACTTTGCTAGGCACTGCACTAAGCACTGAAGATACAAAAAGAGAAAAAGGCAGTCCCTGCCCTCAAGGAGTTTACAGTCTAATGGAGGAGACAAGGCACAAAAGAGGAAGCACAGATTAGACACCTACCTGATAAACTGCAAATCATCTCTGAGAGCTTGTCAGCATGAAGGGGGATCATGAAGGCTTCTTAGAAAAGTTGGGACTTCAGGTGAACCTTGCAGAAGCCCAGGAAGCCGAGAGGCAGAGATGAAATGGGAGAAGGTCCCAGGCATGGGGGAGTGCCAATGAAAACACTAAGAATCAGTGGATTCAAGGGAGGCAGAGTGACTGAAGAAAGAGAAAGGAGCAAGTGTCCATACAGTTTATGTCAACGGGCTAGTCATTGTGCTAAGTGCTTTTTTACAAATATTGTCTCATTTGATCCTCAAAACCACCCTGTGAGGCAAATGCTATTATTACCTTCATTTTACAATTGAAGAGACTGAGACAAACAGAAGGTAAGTGACTTGTCTAGGGTCACCCAACTAGGAAGTGTCTGGGGCTGGATTTGAACTCAGGGCTTCCTGACTCCAGGCCCAGTACTCTATCTGCTGTACACCAGCTGTCTCACTAAACTGAATGGCATGTGTAGAGGAATAAAGGGTAAGGAGACTGAAGAGTTAGGAAGGAACCCAGTTATGGAAGGACTTCCATCCCTTGTGGGTTTTATATCTATTAGAAAACATCTCTATAGAAATATCAGCTGTTATTAGCCTTATTAGAATGTTCCAGTGGACATCACAGAACCATGGAATGTGTCTGTGGGCTTCAGAGAAGAGCAGAATTATTCCATGAATGTTCAGGGACCGTGTCTTTTTGTTCTGGATATCGTAGAGTTAAGGAATTCTGAGGGCAGAATAGACATTTCAGGTTTTTCTGAAATCCACCTGCTCATTATTTCTTATGGAACAACAGTATTCCATTACATGCATATGTTACACCTTGGTCAGTCATTCCCCAAAGGATGGGCATCCCCTCCATTTCCCATTCTTGGCCACCACCTAAAGAGTTGCTAGAAAGAGTTTGGTGCCAGTTCACACATGTTAAGTGACCTACTCATCTGTGCTTGTGCGTCTCACAGTGGGCAGAGCCTAAGATGATGCCTAAAGTCTATGACTCCCCAATTCTGGGTTCTTACTACACTTTCTTTTCTTCCTTACAGACTGGGAGCTCCAAGGGGGCAGGGTCCAGGTTTTAGCTGAACCTTGTATCTCCCCATTGCCTGGCATGGGTCCCCTCAGGATGGAAAGCACTTGATTTGTGTTTATTGAATGGTTAAATAACTGTTGCGAACCCTGTCTTCCCAGAAGGCCCATGTTTGATGACTGATTCCATCCTTCCTGAACAGGGCCCCACAGCTGCCCCATGGGTTTGGCTTGGCTGACCTTAGTACTCAGAACGTTGCCAGGTCACTGAACCCCAGCAACCCCAATCCTCTATCTGTTCTTATTTCCATATCTGGGCCTGGATCCCAAACCACCTTGTGGAGACCATTCTCACAAAGCTGATGATCCACGATCTTCAAAGGTCAACTTGAGCCCTACAGTTGTGGAAAGGGCTTTTTAATGGAAAGATGCATTGGTTCATAATCTCAGGGCAAGCATAGGCCTCTTGAGTTTGGCTAGAATATGAGTTATGAAACTCCTACAAATCCAGTGCTGGTAGCAGTCCTAAATCAGAGACTTTAAGAGCTGAGAAACCTCAGAGAATTAAGTATTGGAGCTGGAAGAGACCTTAGAACACAGAATGTTTTAGTTGGGAGGGACCTTACAGTATAGATTGTCTAAACTGGAAAAGTGGTGTCTGAACTGGGAATGTCCAGGTGCCTCAGAGTCACAAGTGACTTTCCGAAGAAAACAGTGGTCAGTTGGGGACTCTTAAAGAAGGTCTCTTCAGTGGCAAAGCCACTCACTTGGATCAATCTATGGTGGATTGAGAGAGAGAGAGAGAGAGAGAGAGAGAGAGAGATGAGGTTGATTCTCCCACGCTGTCCATCACCTAAAGGAATGGGACAGCTGGCAATGCAGGAAGTCTGTCTTCGGGTCCTTCACTGAGGTCTCCACTCCTCTCATTTCCTCTCACCCTGGAGATATCTAATGCTCAGAGAAGGCCTTGTAGGCAGCCAGTGTTCTGCCTGGGTCTTCGCTGCTGTCTCTCCTGACTCTCATTACCTGGAAATTCCTCTCTATCCCCTACAATTCACCTCCAATGGGCACCTCTACAGAACTGTTCCTTGATTCTCTGAGCTCCAGCACACTGCCCTGGCATCTCATGGGGTCTTCATGAAATATTATTAAGAGGTACCATTCCCCAATAGTTAGATTCCTGGGTTTGAAGGCCAAAGATCTGGGTTCAAATCTCACCTCTGACAGTTATAAATTACATAAGCCTGGGCAAATTACTTTGTCTCCAAGTCTTTATCTGTAAAATGACAGACTAAGACCTTTGGTGATTCCCATGAGGCTGCTAGGTGGCGCCGTGGTACACAGAGCACCAGTCTTGGAGTCAGGAAGACTCATCTTCCTTGGTTCAAATCTGGCCTCAGACACTTAACTAGCTGTGTAGCCCTGGGCAAGTCACTTAACCCTGTTTGCCTCAGTTTCCTCATCTGTAAAATGAGCTGGAGAAGGGAATGGCAAACCACTCCAATGTCTCTGCCAAGAAAACTCCAATGGGGTCACAAAGAGTCAGATATGACTGAAAAGTGACTAAATAACAAGATTCCCACTAAAGTCTTGTTGTTAAGTCTCCACTGAGAGAATGGTGGTTAAAGTTCCTGCCAACTTAAAACTCTTTGTAACTATGAGCCATTTGGATGGATTGTCATGACCTCTGGGTGAGATGGGCACTCCTCCTGGTTGGGGAGATCTGGGGCTTTGTCAGCCAGCTTTTGTGTCTCCCCTCTATTGACTGGCTTATATCATTGTAGATGCTTCCTAGATGTTTGCTGATTGACGAAACAAGTGAAAGAATCAGGCAGCCAAGCATAGCTTAGCTCAGCGCCCTGGTTCAAATCCTCCTTCAGACAGTTTCCTGCTGTGTCGCCTGAATTAAGCCCCTTCACGGTTTATTCCAGTTTTCTCTTCTGCGAAATGAGAGCCCTGGGCTCCACAGCTTTGAAGGTCCCTTCTTGCTCCACATCCATGAGCCCCTGAATGTCTCACTGCCCTTCACTCCTGACTGCATGTGGGGCAGGATGTGGCCACTGGGCAGTGCCAGGAAGAAGTTGCCTAGCATAGGGCTTTGGGGACCTGCTTTTGTAGCAAGAAGGCTCTGCCTCCCCACCCTGCTGACCCAGGCAGGCTCCCCCTCAGGGTTTGAGAATCTTTCTTTTGAGAATCTCAAAAGATTCTCAGGGTTGAGAATCTTCCCAGCCTGCAGGGTTGGGAATCTTTCTTTTCTCTATTTCTCTAAGCTTGAGTCTTCATCGATGTCCCCTCCATTTTTAGGGGCCAGTCACTAGCTGCTCAGGGTCCATTTAACACCACTCAACAGCAATTAGCTTGAACCTTTACAAAGAAATGTTTTCTTGGAAAATATAATTAGAAAAACGTACAACTGTTTTCTCCAAAGCCAAGGGCCCTGGTCTTCCCCCCTCCCCCCATTACGCCAGGCTCTGAGGAGGGTAGGTTCACTTTCAACAATATTCCAAGATAATGCAGGTTCCACCACCGTCACATCACATTCAGCATGACTTCCAAATGAATCCTTCGCCCAGGTGGTGCCCTGACTCGGGTTCAGGTGGTAATTTTTTACTCTCAGAGCATTGATAATCTGCTAGCTGTGGAATTCTTCCAAGACTCCCATAGCTGGCTCTCCTGACTTTTCAAAACTCCAATCTCCTTTGAGGATCCAATCCCCTTCACTTAGAAATGAAAAGAATGAACATACAGGCCATGAGTGGAGACCCTATTTAGAAGGCAACATGGTCTCAGGGGGAAGAAGAATCCAAGCCTGTTCACTTATAATATTGTCCCTCCTCAGAGGCAGAGTCACTGAGATCCCACCAAGACCAAGAGTGTTGAGACAATGACAAAAGGCGCGATGCCTCCAAAGTCATCCAGAGAGTTGGAATAGCAATTTCTGCCCCCTGGTCTCTCCAGAGCACTTCCATGGAATGTCATCAAGACTCTGGATCCAGGCTCCCCAGCATATCTACATCAGAGGCAAACAGTATACGCAGAAGCCCCATTACACTTGGATATGGAGCTAAGACTGACATACAATAGCAGAGTATTATTCATAAATCAACACTTGCGTCTGACCTGGCAACAAACACATTATTCTATCAAGGACTTCAAATATTTCTACCCCTCAACATTATTTGTTTAACAAATAGGGTTTTCATGGTTAAAGAAAATCTTAGCTTCTATTTCTATCACCCTCTGTGAGGTCCCTTATGCAAACGGAAACAAAAAGAAAATAAATTCTACCCCCACCCCATTTCATTGCAGAAGGGCCAGACACCTGGATTGAATCCCTAACTCAATCAAAAGTGAAACCAAAGTCAATTCATTTTTAATATGTTTGAAAAGATTAAAGGACTTTGATCATTGTGATTGACTGAAAAAACAAATAAGAACCACCTCTTGGCCTTGAATAAAAATAAGTCCCATCCAACCATGAGCTGAGTCAAGAGGTGAGTTGATCTGGTAGTGGAAGAGCTTTAATCATCTCTCTGTGGGTCTCTTTCCCATTCTCTGCCTCTGTGCTTCTGTCTCTGACTCTTTCTCCTCCCACCACTTTCTTGCTGTCTCTCCCTCTCTCTCTCTCTTTTTCCCTGTCCCTCCCCCTACTTCAGCCACCCTCATGGATCATGTGATTTAAAAAAGGAGACCAATAGCAAACAAAAAGAGAAATAAAATACATTTGGATACAGAAAGACAACCGTTGGAGGCAGGAAGCAGCTTCTAAGAGGACTTGGACCATAGAAAAAGTAGTGTGTAGACCCTTTCCCCTACCCCACTCAGTCCACCAAAGAATTCCACCTCGGGTGGATTTTATGTGGCTTCTCTGAAGAGGGAGAAATCCCCATAACTTGGAGCTGTCAGTAATTCCTTTCCCACATGTTGTGTTTACTCATATGCCTCATTAATATTTTATCTGAACCCTTAGTCCACTTTTTTAATAGAATTTTTTTTATTTGTAGAACAATATTTCTGAAGCTGAGAGAGTGAGAAAATACTTTGTATCAACAGTTCATTCTAGTAAATATCTTTGTTAAAAGCAAATTGTCAGGTTGTTTGTTGATGAAAAACATACCAGTGGGGGCTTAAGGAGTGGCAGTAGCAAAAATCTGCCTTTTGGAGTTGATCTCATTATCCTGAGTAGTAGCAATCACTGCCCTCTGGAAATATAATCTGTTGACTGGGGAAGGAGTCACAGAGGGAACACTACAAAATATTATTCCTGTTTTTACAGAAGATACAATGGAGACTCAGAAAGATGGAGGGCTTGCCTGTGGTCACATCAGTAGTATCAGAATTGAGACTTGAACCCAGATCTCCTGGTTCGAGGATCAATACTCTTTCTACTATATAATCCTTGGTATGAAAAAGTGACCTCTGTTCCCCAAATGGTCCCAAAGCCTGAATTAGAGAGTTTGTTATGTACTTGGCCTATGACATCATTGAGATCTTTCAGCATCAGTCAGTTGAGTGAAAAGAATAACAGAGTTTGGAGTCACAACACCTGGGCTTGGAGTTGACCTTGGCTACTCCTAACCTGGGGAACCTAAAGCAACTTGCTTACCTTCTCTGAACCTCAACAGCATCACTTTTCAAAGGATCAGTTTGGGTGGGGCCACGTAAGGTACTCTCTTGTTCTAAACACAATGTGCCTGTGATCTCTAAGATTCCTTCTAACTCCAAATCCTATAATCTTACAACCTTCCTCTTCAGGTCCTAGGATCAAAACTTGGAAGGGTCATGAGAGACCCCCTAACTCAACCCCATCACTTTACAGAAGTAGCTAAGTGGTTTGCCCAGGACCACCCAGGCACTGGGGAGCCGAGGAATGGATCACTGAGCAGAATTAGTAAATAGGATCACGGCAGGGTATGCAGATTGGAGGCACAAAGCACCCAAGGGATGGGTGAAGAGGCATGCACAAGGCAGCAGCTTTCCTGCAGGCAGATCTTAAAGACCCCTCCCTCTGAGTGCCTGGGAGTGTGTGCTCCTGGCAAAGGCTGTTGATCTCGGGAATGCATTTTGGACTCTGATGGAGTCTTTCTGACGTTCTGAGATTAGGAATCACATAATCAGTCCCGCTTGTAAAGAGCAGATATTTTATCTGGACAAAGTTGCCATGGTTTTTCCAAGTGGGGTTGTAACCAGGTCGTCAAGTTGGCACTTGATTCCTCCTCTGCAGGCAGAATTCTTAGAAATTGTAGCAAATCTTGACTTCTTTCAGCCAACATCTGTCCACGGGACATGGCAAGAAGATACTGAAGTATCTGTGCTAGAATTTAACAGAGTTAAGCACCAGGGTGTCCAAAGAGCCTTGGGCCTTTGGGAAGGGAAGGGGGGAGAGCAATCACGTGGCCTCTTCTCAGCCTCTGCCAATGAGCTCATCAAGAATGGCTCTTTCCTTCCCAGACAGCCCCAAATGATCTTGTTTGCGTTTGAAAGTCCTTTTAGTTCTAACAGTCTAGATTCTGTGAAATCCATCTGGGTTGAGACCAAGCAGCCTTGAGGCAGAGCACATGATTCACATTTGTAATGGGCATTCCCATAGGACAACATGACCTTGGTTTGTGCTGGGGTAACCTCATCTAGGGAAAGAGAAGCTGACGGATATAGGAGTCAGACAATCTGGGTTTGCACCCCAGCTTTGACAATTACTAGGAATCTACACTTGAGGATGGTGGTGATGGCAATGGTGAGGAATGAGAAGGGGATGGAGATTGTGAGGGAATAGGGTTGATGATGGAGGGTGGTGGTGATGACAGGGACAGTGACACACTGCTTAAGACTGATAAAGGACTTTCCTCACAACAACCAAGAACTCCCAACTGGGGCTGATTTGGAGACAGAGTTGTCTATCTTGGCTGGCACCAAGGACCTTGAATGGCAGAGGAATTTGACTTTCTCCTGGAGAAGGGGGAGGGCATAGAGAATAGATCTGGAGATCACTTAAGGAAGCCAAAAGAGTAAATTCATAATTTTGCTAAAGGGCCAGTTCTACCGTGTGGGTGTGAATTCTAGAGCCAAGGACAGAGAGAGAACAATGGTGATTGGGTGAGTCCTAGGACAGGAGAAGAAATGTGCATGGCAGAGTGGGGGTGGAGGGGTGCTTCTGGAATATCATATGACCAGTTCTAGGGAGTGAAAGGTCCTTCAAGGCTTAGCCACTTTCCTGTCCTTTTATGTATTCACATCCCCTCCCTGATACATAGATTACTCCCAAGACCAGACATTGAGCCCCAGTATTGACGACCTGAGATCACTTCCTATCCCAGACACTTGCTATCAATGCGACTGCCTCTGGACAAGTCATTCTGTCAGTAAATGATAGTTGGACTAGCTGAGTTCTGAAGTCTCCTCCATTCCCAGATCATGGATCCCATGTTGTGGTTTCCTCTGGGAGCCTTCCCTGATTTTATCTGCAGCTCCACCTGGCCTCTCATATCCTACACCCACCATCCTTTGCCAACACCCCATGTACCACACGCATGCAAATGTCATCCCTCCCAAAATCTGTGAGGTCTTTGAGGACTGAGCTGGGGCTCAGCAAACCCTGCCCCTCACAGTAGCTGGGGTGGTGCTTGTGAGCTCCCTGAGAGCTGGATTTTGTGGGCAGCACCTTCCAAATAAGAGACCATGAGGCCCTGAGGCAGGATGAACAGTGCTCGTGCCCAGAGCATTGGCCTTGGCATCAGGAAGGCCTCAGCTCACACTCCACCTCCCCCAGAGATGAGCTGTGGGAGCTACCTTGGATAAGTCACTTCTCTCCCTTGGTCTTAATTTCTTCACCTGCAAAATTTGGCACTCCCTGGAGCCAAGGGCCTGCAGGGCTTTATAATTGAAGATTTTTGCTCTACTTGCTCTGTGCCATCGCCGGCCATTTCCTGCTGCCCACAATCTAGTCCTCTTTCATCCCCTGCCCCCTCCCAACCCTGCCTGGCAACCCTGGTCTCCACCCCTGAGTCCCTTCCCAAGCTGATGGTGGAACTCTCTCCCTAACTCCAGCCATGCTGTCCCAGAGCCTCCCCATTCCGGCTCCCCTTTGTGGCTGTGTTCTCTGGCTGAATGTAATCCCCTTGAGGGCAGGCACCATATTGCTCAAGTACATTTATATCCTCTGTGCTTAGCACAATATCTGGCACATGATAAGTTCTTATGATCAACCAGCCAACTAATCTATCTCTCTCTGTCCCTGTCTCTGTCTGTCTCTGTCTGTCCCTCCCGCTGTCTCTGTCTCCCTGTCTTCCAGGGTGCTGACAAGAACAAGATAGCCCAGGTTCTGGCACTGGACACTAGAATCCTGTTGGATACCTGAATACGGTTGAATGCTGCTTCACCTCTGACTGCTCTTGGGAGAATCTGGCTTAGTGGGGTCTTACACCATGTTCTTTGCAGACTCATCCTCCCCCACAGCCTTTGCTTTTTATGAGATTATAGCCTTTGCCATGTTCTACTTTCCTCATCCATAATGTTTTACAAATAATGAGTTTGTATTCAAACTCAGTGTTGCTTTTGGCCCAGCATGTCTCTCCGTGTGGCAAGGAGATCAAATGCTTGCTGGATGATGCAGTTTCTGGGCTGTCTTGGCCTTTTCCTTATTTACATCAACTAATCTTCTCTAAGATAAGATGGAGAGTCAACATGGAGTAGTTAATAAAGAGCTGACCTTGGAGCCTAGAAGAGATGAGTTCAAGTCCTGACTCTGACCCCTACTGGCTACATGACCTTGGACAAGTCCCTTCCCCTCTAAGTGCCCCAGGAAACTCAGTAAGACTTTAAGTTGGAGAGTAGGTAGTGATTTGCATTGGGGGAGGGAATTTCCTTACCTGGGAGTTCTCTATCCCATTATTCTCAAGGCTAAAGAGTTTACAAAGTTGTGGATTTCATTTATTCTAACCTTATTTCCAAGCCTTCCCATGCTTAGCTGAGCTGGTCTTCAGCCAGTAGACTAAGTCTCTACCACTGGAAGCAAACTTGAAAGGACCTTTCCTTCTTAGGGGTGAATTATTGTTACTCTTCTTCATGTGATTATTAATAATATTATCACTACCATCACCATTGCCACCTACTCTCATCTTTTTGAGGGAGCTTTGATAAAAGCAGCCTTGGCACAAGTCACTATACTACGATTATTCTCACCTAACACCAATAGTAACAGCAGCCGGCATTTATAGTGAGCCTTTTATGATTGACAAATCACTTCATGTATGTATTATCTCATTTCATCCTTATATCCTTAGAAGAAAGTGCTATCATTACTCCCATTTTCCAGATGAGGAAACTGAGACTCAGTGACTTGTTCAGGGTCACCTAGCTTGGCAGTTCAGGTCCAGCACTTTATGGGCTACGCTATCTTGCTGACTCATGTTTAAACGTTCCCCAGACTATGCCCATGTACAAGTGAAGGAAACAACTATTATCTGTAGCTGAAAGAAAGCATTAGGATGTCAGTTTATTCTATGTAGGTGCACAGAAAGAGTCCTCAGCATCATGAGGTTTGATGAGGATTAGAATAATGAGTCGGGATGATGAGAGTGATGATGAAGATGGTGATGGTGATGAAGATGATGGTGGTGATGAAGAGGATGATGGTGATGATGGTGGTGGTGATGAAGAGGATGATGGTGGTGGTGGTGGTGGTGGTGGTGATGAAGATGATGGTGGTGATGAAGAGGATTATGGTGATGGTGGTGGTGGTGGTGAGAATGAAAATGTTGAGGATGAGGATGAAGATGATGGTGGTGATGAAGAGGATGATGGTGATGATGGTAGTGAGAATGAAAATGGTAAGGATGAGGATGAAGATGATGGTGGTGACTAGGATGAACCTTTTTTGGCTTTTCCCAATGCTAGTGCCCTCCCTCACAAATTAATTTGAATTTAATACATAAATCTATTTGAATTTAATCTCTTCACATTCATTCTGTATATACTTATTTATGCCCCTGTTGTCTCTCCAGTTAGAATGTGATCTTCCTCAGAGAGGGGATTGTTTCATCCATTGTCTTTGTGTTTTCAGCTCATAGCTCAGTGCTTGACACATAGTAGGTGCTTTACAAATACATGCTTGATTAGGAGTTATTGTTTCCTATATCTGTGTCTTATTCCTACCCTCCCCCACGCTGCTTGCAAGCTGTAAACTTCATGAGTGCAGAAACTGCCAAACTGTGCATCTGCCCAGCTCTGAGGACCCTCTCAGAGCACCTTGTGCCCTATAGGTCTTTTATGACTGTTGGTTAAATTGAATGGTATCATGGTAATTCAGAGACCAGGGCATCCCCCAAGGGGGTTGCTGAGAGATGAGACGAAGTAGATAGAAATGTTGAAGTTAGAGACTCTAGAGGGTCTTGAAAGGCAAGCTAGCCTTTAGGGTTGCTCTATCCCATCAAGTCTGAGGCGCCCAAAGGCAAGGGGAAGCTTTACTTTGCCCAACAACATGTTATGAGAATGGATGATCCTTCTGGTCCTTTTCACCTCTGTCTGTCTGTGTACTCATAATCCTTGGCTTCTCAAACAATAGAATGGAGTAGAACATGCTCTTACCAATGGTGAGTACCAGTTATGGCTCCCTTGGGCATCCCAGGGGGCTGAAGATTCCTGAAGTTTAATTATATGTACCTGCCTACCACTTCCCCTCTCCTGCCTTCCATATCACCTCTTTCCCCTCTGGAATATTACACTTTCCAAAGTATTTTTCAAACAAACTTACACTTGGGGACCAATTCATAGGCAATTTGCTCTAGTCTGTGGGACTCGAGGCCCCAAATGCCTCAGCTAACAGCCAAGACTTCCGCACACATTGGAGAAAATCTTGTAATAGAAACCAGCTGCTGAGAACATGTCTTTAAATAAATTGATACCAAATTTTCCCTGTGTGTTTCTGTGATTATACTCTTTAAACCGGCACCGCTGACTTTAAACTTGGCTGTCGAAAGCAGCTTGAAAGAGAAGCTAAAGACAAATCCCAGCTGGTGTTTCTCAGGCAGGTCTCTTTGGGAGGAGCCAAAGTGTCTTCCCAGGGAACACCCCCCTACACACACACACACACACACCTCACCTGTCCTTGGCATCATCCCCTCCTACAGATGGGGAGGTGGAGGCACCCTCTTTCCATATCTTGGTCCCAGTTCTGGAGGCAGAACTGGCATTATTGGGATAGACCTTCATCTTGTCCTGTTATGTGGGTGACCTGGGGTCGTGGAGGTGATGCCAGCACACCATTAATGCTAACATGTCCTACAAAGCTTCAGCTAATGGCTCAGGGACAGACTGGGCCTGTTGTCTAAGGACCAGTTTAAACGGGGTCAGAGAAGCTTATCGCTGGGGTATGACAATGGGCTTTTGTTTTGCTTTGCTTTTTGGCTGCAATTCTTGGTGACCCTCTACTGAGCTACTCCCTCTGTGAATGCAGCCCAAGCATGAGTCGACTCTGCTTAGTGTCTGCAGGATGGGAGGCTCAGGGACTACAGACAATCAGTTCCATTCTAATAGACAGACAGATAGATAGATAGAGAGATAGATAGATAGATAGATAGATAGATAGATAGATAGATAGATACTAGAGATGGGGGTGAGAGAGAGAGAGAGAGAGAGAGAAAGAGAGAGAGAGAGAGAGAGAGAGGAGAGATGGAGAGGGGGAGAGGGGGAGACGGGGGGGGGGAGGTTTTATGCATTTACTCTACAATGTGTCCTGTGTTGATGGGGATACAAATGTAAGCAAACAAAACAATCCCTGTCCTCAAGGAGCTTACATACTGTTGGGAGAAAACAACACATAAAAGGAGAATGAGTAAGAAGAAAAGGGAGGGCAGAAGTAGCATAGGATAGAAGGCAAAAGGGAATGGGAGCATGATGAAGGTTCTTCCCAAAATCATGACCCCCAGGGAGGGAGTCACCATCATTGGTCTGAATCATCAAGAGTGTTGTTTGTATGTCCATTGCACAGATTAAAAAGAAACCCACCTCTTGCCATAACCAAAGCCTTTTGGAGACAAGGGTTGTCTTGTGAACTGAAGACTAGGCTTTTTCTCTATGGCTCCAGAAGGCAGAACCAGGAGCAGTGGGGGTTATATAGGGGGAAATATAAGGGAACTTAATATTCCTGGATGAGACTAGATGGCTTTGAAGAAGTGTGATCCCCTTCAGTGGAAGGGGAGAGAACATGAGAGAAGGCTGGCAACCTCAATCCAATCCAACAAACCTTAAGTAAGCATTATAGGTTAGGTTCCATGTTAGGCACAAAGGACAAAACCAAAACCCTGTCCCTGGTCTCATGGAGAGTATATCCTACTACAACACACATAAAGAGCCAAGTGAGCACAAGATCAGTGGCTAAGGGGGGAGAGAATAGAAGGCATCCCTGAGTTGAGCCTGAAGCCCATGAGCCAGGGAGTCTATGAAGCAGAGCTGAGGATGGAGGACATTTCAGATGTGAAGAGACAGCCAGTGCAAAGACATGATGAGGGGAGATGGAGTATCGTTTGTGAGAAACAGCAAGAAGCCAGTTTGTCTGGAACATAGACTGTAGGAAAGGGAACAGAGAGTGTGATAAGCCTGGAAGGGTTGACTGGAATGAGACAGTGGAGAGCTTTCAATGCCCTAAATAGGAATTTCTATTTTATTGCAGAGGAAATAGGGAATTACCACTAAAGTTGGATCTTTAAATAGTGACAAGAGGAATATTTCCCAGTCAATAATGTGCATATAGTAGGACACATAAGAAACTCCAGAATCTCTGGGGTTCAAAAGTCTAAAGTCCAATCTATCCCCCAGCAAAAACCTGGTTGACATTCCCAACAAGTGATCCATTATTCAGTCTCTGCTTCGAGGGCTCCAGGAGGGGTTAACAGATTTAGCATTGGGAAGGATGTAGCAGAAATCCAGTCCAGTCCCCTCACTGAACAGATTAAGAAACTGAGGTCCAAAGACATTATTGGACACACAGCAAGGGAGTGTGGCATGGGGAAAGACTTCAGAATGTGGAGTTACAAGCCTGGAGTTTCAATGGAGGCTCTGCCACTTACTCTCTGTGTGACAGATGAGTCCCAATCCCTCTGGGTCTTGGTAATAAATCAAGGAGATTGGATGAGATGATCTCTACAATCCTTTCCAGATCTAAATTGGGGCTCCCAGGAATAAGAGATTGGCAGCAGGAAGACTTGGAATCATATTTTTATCCCCAGTTTTTATTGAGACCTATTCAAGTGTTTAATTCAATCCTTAAAAATGCCTCTGACTTTGTTGATGGATGCCCTGGCCCCCAAACCAGAGCCCACCCACTTTGGATCTGTCCTCAGTCTTCACAGGACCCAGAGTTCAGCTGTCTGGTGATGACCTCTCCCACATTGGCCAAGATATCTCTCAGGCGACACACGCCTGTAATCTCTTCTGGAGAAGAGGCAAGTTCTGAGGAGGCCTGAGTCAAAAGTTCTCCTGCCTGGTTTGAGGGGTAGTTAATCATAGTTTGACTTGCGCCAGGATTTGAAGAGATGTCTGACACTGGGGCCATGTTCTCCTTCCATCTCTCCAAAGCCCAGCTTTTCTGCCACCTGGGAATCTGATGAAAAATGAAGTCCTCACAACTTCACCCAACCTCCCCTCTTATTCCTGCAACTCCAAGATTACAGTGCTATGGGGGAGCCCTGGAGAAGAGCCCTGGCCCAGCACCCCTTCCCCTGAACCCTTGAACTTGAGTAAGGCATCTTGGGCAGCTGCTCACTCAGGGGTCATGAAGCCTGGTGCAGGGACCTAGGAGGGAAGGAACCAGGACCTAGCAAAGGCTGCCTCAACAACAGCGCAAAAGCTGCTCCCAATTTTATGACTAGCTGACGTCTGCTTCCCTGGTATGTAGCCCAGCATGTTTTCCATCTAGGAAATTATAAAGTCCACAAGCAGTTTACATTGCCCATTGGCATGTGTGCCTTACAGAAGAGTGTTCCCTGTCCACCATTCTTTGGAAGACTTACCGGATGATTCCTTCTTTCCTTCATCTCTTTCCTCCTTTTCCTCTCCTTCTTCTCCTCTCTTCTCCTCTCCTTCTTTCCTTCCTTCCTCCCTCCCTCTTTCCCTCCCTTTTTTCTTCATCCATTTCATCCCCTTCCTCCCCTTCTCCTTTCTTCCTTGCTTCTCTCCCTCCCTTCTCTCTCTTCCTTTTTTCCTTCCTTCCTTCCTTCCTTTCTTCCTGTCTTCCTGCCTTCCTACCTTGGGAGTTGGTGTTAGTGAATGAGAGATGAACGATGACCCAGAAAAGAATAAGAAGAGGTGGTCAGTCAGGTAGAAGGGGAATCGAGAGAGAGAAGAGCCATGAAAACTCAGAGAGGAGCCAGTGGTGCCCAAGAGCAAAGGGTGGTCAAGAGTGTCAAAGGCTACACAGAGACCAAGAAGGATCCAGCAGATCTGAAACTTAAGAGGCCACCAGTGATGTTCAAGAGAGTTGTTTCCAGCAATGGATGAGATGAGAAGGTGGCATACTGGGGTTGAGATGTGAGGGAGATGAAGGTCCTCCCATTCTCCTCCTTCACACTGTGAGCCCTTCAGAGCAAGGACTGGCTTTTGCCTTTATCTGTAACCCCAACGCTTTCACAGTGCCTGGCATATAGCAGGAGCTTAATGAATGCTAGCTGACTAACTGAACACGCATGCGACAGATCTTCATGCATATCACACAAAATTCCTACTTATGACCCTGAACACAAATCCCAAAGGAGTGGATCTGGGAGATGCTTACATCCCAAACACATAGAAAGAAAATCTCAGTTTGTATCTTGGAACAGCCTCTGAGCTATGCTGGGGTGGATGTAAGTCTGTGTTGTTGCCCCAGCACAACTGGCTTAGAAGGCATTCATGCTGACCCTGATCCAAGTCCACGCTGACTTCAGCCACAGGGCACCTGAACTTGGGCACATGCATATCTGAGTTTGTCTGCGCATTATAGAGCATGACCAGCAGTGACTTGTTTCTCATGCTGAATGTAGAGGTTGAGACCACCTGACTGACAACCCTCATTTGCAAATGATCAAACTGAGAAGTCAGTGTAATTGTATTCTGCACACCTCCTTTCCTCATTGGTCTGTGAATTTGCTGTAGTGTTCTAGCAGAATGCAAGCTTCCTGAGAACAGGGACTGACTCAGTTTTGTCTTTGCATCAGAGCACAATGTCCAACACATAGTAGGTGCTTTCCTCTGCATCACTATGCCTTTCCACCCTATCTTATCTCTGATCTCACTATACACAACTGGACTATTTGCGTTACCTCCTTCTCTGTCTTACACTCTTCTAGTTTCATGCCTCTCATGCAGACCCACATGCATTAAATTAATATCCCTATCTTTAAAAATGCTAAGCTCCATTGCTTCTGTATTGCTGAAGAAACACAAGATCTGTCAGCATTCCCCAAATATTGCTGCACTGGAGCAAAGTACTTTGCCTCACCCTAATTATACTTTTCTCAACCAATCTGTGGGAGACAGTGGTAAAGGAATGATGAAGTGAATAATGGGTCTGCCCACCTCTTCTTATACTCTAGGGAAGGAGGAGGAGGGGCAGACAACAGTTTTCAAGAATGTGGTATCAAGAGGGACAGAATTTGTTGGCTATAAAATTTATGGTTGTCAACAAGTTTGTGGATGAGAAACTGGAGTTTCCATAACAAAATGGGTCATGAATGAATCATGTTGGAGTGGAACTGGGGATAATCAGGGCTGATTAGAAGAGCGTTGAGGGGTCAGGAGGAGGGAATGGGAGAACAGACCTAAGATGGTCCTGGGCTTACAGAGTCAGTCCATCAGGAAGGAACTTGGTGTGGTATCCACCATTGATCTGTGGTTCCCATAACTGACTGCCCCAAACAGAGCTTTGACTATGGATATTTGGGTGTGGGTTTTCTAGGAGGTTTTCTACACATATCTCCTTGATCCCTTAAGGCAGATGTGGGAAAGGCTCTAGGGAACAACACTGAATGATATTGAAGCTGAAGAGTAGTAGACCAAGGCTTGATATAAGGAATACATTTGTATCCATTTCTCCAAAGCATAATGAATTTCCCTGGGTGGTGTTGCTCTATCCTCCCTTGCTGTGCACCTTCTGGTAGATGTTGGAGGACCATTGGCCAGGGTGTTATAGAGGTCCTGCCTGGCTCACACAGGACCCCAGAGATCTGTTCCAATCAGAGATGACATGGTTATGTGATCTATCATAGATAGTAATGGGGTTACATGGAATCAAAGAACTCAACTGATTACATACCCCTGATCTCAGATTGGAAAGGGGCTTCATAATAAAAAATTCCATGAAGAACATCTCTGAAAGGCAATACTCCAGACTTTGCTCATGGACCTCTGGAGAGGAGGCGCCCACTCCACTTTGGGCCAACTGTCATGGTCAGAGATGCTTCCCAACATCAAGCCTAAATTTGTCATAGTGCTTCTCCTCATCACTCATGTTTTTCCCTCTGGGGTCCACAAGAACAAGACTAATCTCATAAGAGTCCTTCAGACACTAAGGACTGCTATTATGCCCCCTCCTCCTGACTCTAAGTCTTCTCTTCCCCAGGCTAAGCATCCCTCACTCCTTCAGACAATCTTCATATGGTGTAATCTCAAAGCCCTTCACTGTCCTGGTCATTTTCTCTGGTGTCTAGTGTTCCAATGTCCTGATACCCAAAGGGTGGAAATGATTGACCCAAGGTCATACATCAAGATAGTGGCACAGATGGATTTATAATGTAGATCTTCTGGATTGACTCAATGAACTGAAAAACAAGAGAAACATCCAGGGGAAGGGCATAGATGAAAAATAAGATCACTGTAGAGCTGTCCACCATAGTTACCAAGTAAAAGGATACTTATGGCCCAGACTGGTTCCACAGATTGTCATTAAACTGGACCAAAGGTCTGTGCTGTGGATATCACAGCACTGGCTTTTTTTGAGCCAGTTGGAGGTTGCTCTTGCTACCCTTTGCCTTTGAAGATGATGCATAAGAAGTGAGCCCCTTCCTGTGGTCCCCCACAATTCACATGGGCTGCATGCAGGGAGTCAAGTTTCCATCTATATAGTGGGTCAGAATCCCCTTATTCCAATCCATTCCCTCACCTTAGGGGTGAAGGGAAGGTGCAGGATTAGATTCTAAAGACAGAAAGGAACTATGCTGTTTTGCCTGGAAGGACTAGTTCAGGTTGCAGAACATAGAGCTCCTCCAGCCATCCTCTCTGCATTCCTTTTTGTGACAAGGGATAAGAGATAAGTTTCTTGGAGTTTTGATGGTTGAGTTTTTTCTCTCTTTTCCACTGCCACAGGAGGTAGCAGCAGTCTCAACCAACATGCTTTCCTAGATTCTTTCTCTGCCAAATGCTAGAAATTTAAGGGAGGCTGGGAGGCCTCCCACCTCCTCCATGGACAGAGGTGGACAGAAAGCTACTCTCTTGATGAAGAGGAGACTGTGAAACTGATTCCTTCCCCCTTGTCTCTTTTCTCTTTGGCCATCTCTGTTAGGAACTAGAAAGTCCAGAGGAGTCTGCCTGGACAGGCATCAATTATAATCCCATTTCATAGAAAAATGTTGTGTCTTACTATTTTTTTGTGGTTCCTGTTAAGGATTGTATTTGCATCAGATAGGACTCATTGCTAATTGATCTGTATATTCCACAATGGAATTGGGCTTGTGATTTTTATAGGGTGCTTCCAGGTGAGGAAACTTCTTCCATCAAGGCAGAACAGCATTTCTCTGAAATGTATAGTTTTAAGATGGAGTGGCCAAGAACTCTGAGAGGAATGCCTTGTCTAGGACAACCCAGCTAGTAAGTGTAGCAGGATTCTAACTTGGGTCCCCTGGAAGCTAAGTCCAATTGCCAATATCTATGCCACTGAAATTCCTCCACCCTCAGTTCTTACAAAATCCCCCAGACTTGTGAACTAGACCAGGTCAGTCAGAAGGATATGCACTATGAAAAACCTGAACATATATTACGTGGTTACTTTGTGCCAAGCAGCGTGCCAGGCCTAGGGAGGCCCTATGAGGGCAAAAAAGCAGACCCTGACCTCAAGGATTTTCCATTCCAGGCAATGGATAAGACATGCCATAATGGAAGCACTTCCTGTGAGCCAGGAACTGAGCTAAGCACCATTCCAATAAAAGCAAAAGAAAGTCAGTCCCTGCCTTCAAGGAGATTCAGTTCTCATGGAGAACAAGCACAAAATATAAAAGGGAGCTAAAAAGCTGGGGGGAGGGGGAGCAAAGGGTACCCAGATGGGGGCACAGTGGGAAAGTCCTCAGAGTCACAAGCACAGCTGAGAGGGAAGTGACACGTGGATGGCCTAGACCAGTTTCCCAAATGGAGGTCTGTGAAAGAACTTTTCAGTGAGAGAGGTGGGTCATGGGAGGGGTCGTGCAGGGTGAGAGGCCCCCAAGCACAGAGCAATACTCTGTCCCATTGGGGCAAAATGACATTCACTCAGATGAGAAAATACAAAACACACACAAATTCCAAGATGTGGGTCTTTCATGTCCAAAGGCTGAGCCCCACTTTTTCCTCGGAATGGGCCCCTCTGGACACAGGAAGCTGTGACCACTTGCTCTGGATTTGCACAGGCTGGGTTCTGTTCCAGGGAGAGAAAGACTTCAAAGATGCAAAATGAAGCTTCCCTCCTCCCTCTGGCTCATCACATTCCTATCTCAGAGTTCCAGGGAAAATCTCTTAAATGTGAAAAGCTTGGGGTAGCTCATGTCTAGGCTTTCCCCTCATAGAGTCCGCTCTAGAAAGGTACCCACTACAGCATAAATCTTGGGTATAGGATAGACATCTGCATTTCCTCTAATGCCAAAATAAATGTTTAAAATATAAACACACTAAGAAGCATGTACAACATAGCATGCCAGACACAAAACAATATGCTATCACACCTATTATATTCTCTTGATGGCCAAGACAATTTGGTAGAACTGTTGACCATCTCCTTCCCATTCACCTCAGATCTGGGCTGGCTGGCTAAGCCATTCCCAGGGACAGCTCCTCTGTCCTGCCAGGACACAGCTTGTGCTTTCGTAATCCTCTGCTCCTGGCACTGGTCATCTTCCCTTCTGAGAAGTTGGGACAATCATCTCCTGTTGGGCAATGGGCTCCTGACTTAGGAATTCCTGACCTCTTGAACTCACCATGTGACTGTCAGGACTGAGAATGTCTGCTGTCTTGTGACCTGGGCTCAGAGGGAAAAGCACAATACAGGAGCCAGAGACTCAAGGTCCATGCTTGCCTAGGTGAGGCTGTTCTTACTGATGTACTGGAGGAATGAGGGGAGAGAAATCCCAACCCTTGCCCTGGAATTCTAAAGGAAAGCTGTGCTTCCAATTGGTCAGAATCCAGAAGTTCCAGCAGCAATCTCTCCTTTTTTCTGCCTAAAGTCTACCCTGTGTGTGTGTGTCTTTTCCTGCCCCAGTTTCCCACAATCTTAGACAGTCCTCGGTCACACAGACATTCGAGATACAGTTGGTGACATCTGTCAAGGGAGCAGAGCACAGACACAGCTCCATCATGAGGGCAGCAGATGGGGTGAGGAGGGGGCCTCCCCTGGTTACCCTAGGTGCACTTACAGTGATTCCCTACTGTCTCCTCAAGCTGTTGTGGCTCCACAAATATGTCTGCCCTAATTACCTCTATTTCTTCCCCTTCATAACCCTTTGTAATATGGCTTCCAACAATGTCACTCAACAGATATTCCTCTCTCCAACGTTACTAGTGACCTCGTAATTGCCAACTCCTGTGGGTTTTCCTCAAACCTAATCCTTCTTGAGTCTTTGACATTCTGACGAGCTTGTCTTCTCCTGGGTCCTATTTCCTCTCCTGTTTTTAATCACATTGTCCTCTCCTGGTTCTTTTCTTCCTCATTCTTTCTCAGTCTCCTTTCATTTCTGATTCACCCATTGAGTCTGGGTGCCCCCCAACCTTCTGTCCTAGGCCTTTATCTTCTCGCCCTATACACTCTCTTGGTCAGTGATTTCCTCACTTCCTTCCCAACTTTTGGCAGAAGATGCACAGATTTCTATCTTCTACTCCACTCTCTCCTGAACTCCATCCAGTTCTCCATCACTAACCATCCATTAGACATTTCAGACCAAATGTCCATGAGATATCTTGAAAGAGAAGTCGAAAGAGGGCCCATGATTCTTCACACCAAATGATCTCCTCTTCAGAATTTCCTCAGAAACACATTCCAATGAACAAATATTTCAAAGAAAAAAGAAGGAAAAGATAAAATAATGATAATTAAAAAAGCAAT
This sequence comes from Pseudochirops cupreus, assembly GCA_028627135.1. NCBI lineage: Eukaryota > Metazoa > Chordata > Mammalia > Diprotodontia > Pseudocheiridae > Pseudochirops > Pseudochirops cupreus. Next base: position 4,167,484 of record CM053581.1, on the reverse strand, counting down.
TAATGCATAGAAACAGCCTAAAAATGATTTAACTCCTGAAGACCTCCTGCGCCCACAGAAGGGGACAAATGGACAAATCATCTCCTTTCTCTGGTATCTCTAAAATAGGGTGGATTTGACTCAAGGGATACCTTTTAGCTTTAAAATTCTGTGTCTTTACTGACTCAAATTCCTTCTTTGTGTAGTGAGGATAATAAATGCCTCAAGGGCAGCTGGGAAGTGTCACAGGAGCCAAGGGTAAAGGCTGTGCAAACAGACCTTCAGTTGTGAAGTACCTCCTGTGAGCAGGCAATGTTCCTACTGTGTGAGGGCATTGGTCTCAGCTCCAGATACAGGCTCCCAGAAGGTGGAGGAAATCAACTGCTCCTGCCCACACTAAGCTTATCTAGTCTGCTTTGTGGCTGTTGTTATAGTGAAAGGAGCTTCACTCCAGAGGACTAAGATCCACACTTATCTACTGGAGACAGGCTTTCTTTGAAGGGCTCTTCAGTTGGGGAGGGAGGGAGCAAACCACAAGAGAGGCAGGCTGCCCAGACTGAGGTCTTGAAGGGATGGCTATTCATGGTGTTAAGCCAAGATTGTAGGGCTCCCTCTGTCCAATCCTGAAATTTCCCTAGGTAAAGAAGAAGGGTCAAGCTGAGGCTGACTTCCCAGTGTATCTGGACAGAACCAGCCTTTTGTGAAAATTGATGGTTCTGGATGAACCTTACCAGATCCTCCCGGGGGTCACTCAAGCTGCTGATTCCCTAGTGGCAAAGGAGAATTCTGGGGAAGCCACCTTCACCAACAAGAGCCTGGTGATCTGAGAGATTCCAGGTAGTGTATAGCCAGGACCAGCCCACCAAGAAAAGAGGACTCCTTTTGTCCTCAAATGGCTAGGATGAAATGTTCTTCATACAGGTTTGTACCAGAGAAGTGCTCCCAGAAAAAGCTCATAAATCACCTTCAGCCGCAGGACCGTTGGCTTCGCTAGTGTTTCCCTGTTAATAACAGAACTTGTATCACTTTTCCCATCTCCTCCAGCACTTAAGGAAGTGTTGTCCCAATTGATTCACTGGGAAACAGTAAAAACAAAAATAAGAAACTGGCTTTTTCCAGAGTTTGCTGGGGGTCAATCTCTCATCAGAAGACATCTCTAGGTTCCTTACATTTAGAAGTAAACCCATAAAATTGCATTCAAACACTGTCATGCAGCATCTTTTAAAATTTATATGCATTGGATATGCATGTCTAGAACAATAGGCCCAGTTCCCACTTCATGTCATCCATACAATGGGAACCTTCATGGAAAAGGATGAAGCTTCTCAGAAGAATCCCACTGGGTCCAAGGGAATGAGGGCTCGGCCCATTGTCTCTAAATAGGCATATCCGTATTAAAGGGCTCGGGAGATTTCAGCCATTGTTTCAGGAATGCAGACTCTAACCGAGTTAGAGTAATTGAGACTTGCCTAAGATCTTCTTGGCCCTTGGAAAGAATCTTGCCAGCACTGGGATTTGTTCCATCTCTGCTGCCATTCTAAGGTCTGCTTTCAAAAGAAGAAAAAAGGAAGGTGAGCTTTTATTTATTTCTTTGTTCTTAATCAGAAAATTGGCAAAAGCCATTCTTCGGTGGGGATGGGGTGCGGCGTATGGAAAGAATCCTGGAGGGGCAGTCATGTCGGGACTTAGAACTGCAAGCAGCCTTAGAGATCAGCCCCTACAGTGCTGTGTCTCCCAAGTAGGACTCTGCATCTACAGGAAGGGGGCTGCCCAGCAAGGAAGTCATGAAGACAGAGGATGGACAAGGAGCACTTAGAATGTCTGATCTGGTGATGAGCAGAGCAAAGGGAGAGCAGCATTGCAGACAGAAGAGAGGGCACAGGAGGATGAGCATAAGGGGACAGGGGAGACCCTGGGCCAAGGGGGATGCCAGGGGGTTGATGAGAGGGGAAAGCAGGGAAAGGGCTCACCTGGGCTGCAATGGAGTCACCCAAGGGGGAAGCAGTCATCGGGGCCCTTCTGCCTCTTCCTCTTCCTCCTCCTCCTCTTCATCATCCTCATCTTCGCTGTCATTCTTCTTCTTGTTATAACATTTATATTGTGTCTCAAGGTTTGCCAAGCACTTTTCCTTATTACTTCATCTGATGAATTTGGCCCAAGTGACCCTGCCAGCTTCATCTCTGTCTCTAAGCAACGTGTGAGGCGCAGTTGCTATAAGGAGTCTTTAAGTAGTCATGCTTTGGGGCAAAACTTCAGTGGCCCTACCCTAGTTATACCTATCTTTTTTCTGGAAGCTTGATAGTGAAGAGGCAAAAAGACAGAGAACTAAGCCATCCATTCAGGGCTCCTACAAGTAGACCTTGATCATGTTGTCCCAAGCAATGTCATGAATACATTTTAACAAAGCCTCATAGCGTTCAGTAAAATTAAGCAAACACTTGTAAAGTACTATATTCTAGGCATTGTGTCGAGTGGGCATTGGGGGAGTGAGATTAGCAAATGGAACAGTGCCTGGCTTCAAGAATCTTACTGTCTACAGGGCTGACAAAATGTGCAGAAATAACTACATACAAGTCTATACTAAATATGTGAAAAACAAATACAAAGTAGTTTGGTTGGAAGAGACCCAAACCTGGCTTGCTCAGGAAAAGAGGCAGCATTGTACCTGAACTCTGAAGGAAAAGAGCTCTAAGAGTAAAAGTGAAGAAGGAGTGCACACCACGTATGAGGAACAGCCTCCCAAAGCTACAGAGATGGGAGGGCAAAGTGCTGCATGGGAGGAACAATGAGGAGGTAACTTTGGCTGGTCTGTAGGTAATGTGAAGGGGAGTAATTTGTGATAGAAAGATCAGTTAGAGATAGATTGCAAAGGGTTTTAAAAGCCAAATGGAGGAATTTCTATTTGCTCCTTGAAGTAATGGGAAGCCTCTGAAATTGATATAGTAGAGCAGTAAGTAAGTCAGATCTGTTTTAGGAATATCACTGTGGTAACTGTACTAAAGATATGCCATAGTGGGGAAGCTCTTAGGTATGAAGACCAACCAGTGGGTAATGCAATTGCTGAGGTACGGGACAGTTGAATTATGGTTTTCTATATTCACAGAACCTCATTATTTCAGAGCTCAAATGGACCACAGAATCAATCTAGTTAAAACCATACTCATAAGACTTTGAAGACTGACCTTGAAGGGAACTTAACCATATTTCCAGGCAGCCTATTCTACTTTGGATAGACCTACTTGTTAGAATGGGGTTTTCCCCTTTTTTCTGACATGAACCTCAAATTAACCTATGTTTAATTTCTACATATTAGGCTTATATCTGTGGCCAGGATAAAGAAGTCTGATTCTTCTTCTATTTGAAAGCCCTTCAAATACTTAAAGTCAACTGCCTTGTTCCTTCTGAATCTTATCTTCTCCAGGCTACACAGACCCAAATTAGCTCAACTGATGCTCATCTGGAATGTACTTGCAGCCCTCCACTGTCCTCCCAATGTCCTTACTCAAGCTTCTGAAGGGAAGCTTCTGATTTTGTTGTTCCCAGGGTCCCTTTTTAAATGAGGGTGTTCTTGGTAACTAGTTTCATATTAATTCAATAGAAGAGGTCAAAGTTGACATGACCTGGGGGAAAATGTTTTGCTCTGAATGCTGAATTCATCAGACACTTAGAAGGTACTTACCTGTGTCAAGCACATGAGGAAAAACATGGATGTGGTTGAATAAGTGATATAAAGTAATTTGAAGAGCAGTAGAACCTTGCCAGTTGGAGGGAGATGAGTTAAGGTCCTCAGGGTATTGTTGTCTTCCAAGGTCTCAGAAGAGCATGGAGATAGCCTATTCTTGAAATATTCTTGAATTCTTGAAAGAACCTTGAGATTCTCTAGGCAGAGATAAGGAAGATTGAGAAGGACCAAGGGACTGAAACTGTCATTGGTGGTCAACCTAACCTGATGCCATTGCCTAGGCACATCAACACTGTGACTCAGTGTGCTAAGCCCTGGGTACATATGAAAGGCAAAAGTTGAATCTCTCCTCTAAAGGAGCTCACATCCTCATGGGGGAGACAACATGCAAAAACTTATGTACAAATCCAGGCCACAATAATGGTGGCTCACTGGCATATAGAGCTGGGATCAGAAAGACCTGGGACAAACTTGTGCTTCAGACACTTGCTAGCAAATGGCTTCAGCTCTGGTCCTCAGTTTTTTCATCTACAAAATGGGCATGCCTTATATGAAGCACTTTTCAAACCTCAAGGCACTATAGAGGTGTTGGTTATTCTGCACAGATCCAGTGTCACCTCCATGACACAGTATGGATCCAGAGCGGTACTGTGGGGAGGGATGGTAGTGAGGGAGATGGCCATGAGTACTTCATTCCTGTTCACATCACTGGTAGCCT
>CM053581.1:4152265-4163005 GCA_028627135.1 Pseudochirops cupreus | reverse complement strand
AGTTTGATGGCCATCAAGTGATGGAATGACACCTCCCCCCCCCCCCCAAAGTGAAGTCAACTAATGATTGTTTTTAAATATGGTTTGATGGGAAAAAAAAAAAAAACAAAAGTTTGGAGTACGAGGATTAGTTTAAATCTTGAATGCATCTGGAAAAATTAGTCCATCCCTATGATCCTCTGCTGGTTGTTGGTAAAATAAAGGCATTGATTCAGATAGGTCTGAGATCCGTTCACCTCTAGATCCCGGATCCTGGTGTAAGATGGGACTTCACACTACACCTGCTTAAAAACAACTACCTCTATTTTGTAGGAAGCCTTCTAGATACTAAGTACTAAGCCAATTGGGTGAGAGACTTGTTTACAGCCTAAGGAATCTGTGCAAAAGGAAGGAGCCATCTCAAAACCAGATAGAGATTCTGAGCCTCTGGGATTACAGCCATTGAAGCAGATGGAATATTCCATCACATTCCTGAGGCACAACATCAGGGCTAGGCTGAGACAGAAGATGAAAGAATGGAGAAGGGCCATTGCCTGTATTGTTGTCTCAGAGCAGAAGATCAATTCTGAGGGATATCTCAAGAAAACGTCTGTTCCTTCCCCAAGTCACCAGCCTGGTGCCTATCTATCCATAGATACCATAATGGTAGTTGCTGTTTCATATCCCCGATATTTCCAATAAACTGTATTTTTTTCTTCAGTCATAAAGAGGCCAACGGTTAGCTAGAAAAAATATAAATGTAAAGTTAGAAAGAGAGTTCAATCTGTTCATGTCAGGAATTTTTAAACTGGGGGCTCAGAATGATTGCAGTTAAATGCGTAACACAAAGTCCCTAAAACTAAAGAGATTGATGTTGGACTTTGGGTACCATTACATTGTCACCATGCTAAAGTGAGGGCAACAAGGTGTTAGACCAGAAACTCAGGCTCCTTCACTATTCCATCTTACATCTAATGCCTTTGCTGGTTGATCATATAATGTCAGACCTTAAAGGGAGATCCAACATCATCTATCCCAGACCTCCCATTTTATAGAGGACATTGAAGCCTGCCTAGGGAAAAAGGACTTGCCCAAGGTCACAAAATAATTTAGAGCCCTGACAGGACTCTTCTTCTGACAAACAATCCACTCCTCTCCCCCATTCCAACATGTTGTCCTTTGGGCTTACTAGAATCTTTAGGATCATAGGATTTGTCAGTTGGACTATGCCATGGAGACCCTCCTGCCAGAAACTCAGGTGACACTTGTTACCAGAGGCCTTTCCTGATCACCTCAGTTATTAGCACTCTCTCTTCTCTCCTGGTCTGTCAGTCTGTCAGTCTGTCTCTCTCTGTGTCTCTCTGTCTACCTGTCTATGTCTCTGTCTCTCTATGCATTTGTCTCCCTTTTTCTATCTTTCTGTGTTTTCCTGTCTCTCTTTTACTCCCCCCATCTCTTTGTGTCTATCTCTCTATCTCTTTCTCTCAGTCTTCTCTTTCTTGTCTCTCTCTGTCTCTCTCTCATTCTGTGCTCTCTCTCTTTCTCTCTCTCTCTCTCTCTTTCTCTCGATTCTCTATCTCTTTGTTTCTCTGTCTCTGTCACTCTGTCTCTGTTTCTGTCTCTCTCTGTCTCTCTGTGTCTCTCTCACTTTGTCCCTCTCAATGACTTTGTATATATTTTTCATATATTTTGTTCATATACACATGAGTTTATGTTGTTTCTCACCAGGAGAAGGCAAGCTGCAGTCGGCCAATGCTCTGTTGAGGAGCATGATTGAGCTTGGCCAGGTTTCTTCTCAGATGGCAGCCACACAGTCTGTTGCCTGGGTGCATTCTTAAAGTCTTTCCAACCAGACTTGACCTAATACATTTTGGGCTACCCTGCCCCAGCCCTAGGCTATCTCCATGCTCTTCTGAGACTTTGGAAGATGACATCCTTGGAAATCCAGTCAGCAAGGGGAACAATTTACAAGAGATTTCTAACTGAGAAAACTGAATGCCTCCTCTTCTGATAACAATGAAAGTTTTCATTTCAGGTTTAGAAAGTCCCTTCCATTTCCACATGGGCTGACATTCCTGAGGGAATAGAGATCTGGAAACCACAGAGTAAGAGGACATGAAAGACCAATGCAAGGGGCTTGACTTATGAGACAGAAGAATCAGGTAGTTTGGCATTTGGAGAATCCAGAGCAGGCAATTTTGGAATGTGTAGCTTTGACTTATCAACAAGAATAGGAAAACCCCTACTTCTCTGGGCCCCACTGACCCCCTTAGAAACAGGAGAATTTCTCTAGATGACATCTGAGGCATCTCCTAATTCTGTATCCTGTGATCACAAGAACTGAGTTCAGCTTCTGATCCACCACTTCTCAGTTGTCTGACACTGGTTTTTGGACATCTTTAACTGCACATCCTCTTAAACTTAAGAAAACCTTCCCCTATTCCCAAATTCCCAATTTCAGTCAAGGGTACCACCATCCTCCTTATTACACAGATCTTCAGCCTCAATCATCCTCAATACCTCACTCTCCCTCAGTCCACAGATAGAGGCTCTTGTCAAATATTGTTTCTCCCTCCATGACACTTCTTGTTTATGTCCCTTACTCTTTATTCATATAGTCCAGGTCCCCATCACCTCATTCCTGGACTATCATAATAGCTTTGTACCCACTCTCCCCTCCTCATGTCTCTCCTTATTCAAAGCCATCTTCCATTCAGCTGCCAAAGTGATTTCTCTAACTTTCAGATCTGACTTGGATATCTCCCTCACCTATTCAGTGAACTTTGATGGCTCCTTATCCCTTCCAGGATCAAACATAAAGTCTTCTATCTGAAATGGTTTAAGGATATGAACAGGCAGTTTTCATATGAAGAAATTAAAGTTACCTATAGTCATATAAAAAAAAAGAATGCTCTAAATCACTATTGATTAGAGAAATGCAAATTAAAACTCTGAAGTACCATATCACAACCATCAGATTGATTAATATGACAAAAAGGAAAATGGTAAATATTGGAGAAGATGTAGGAAAATGGGAACACTGATGCATTGTTGGTGGAGTTGTAAACTGATTCTGGGGAGCAATTTGTAACTATCCCTAAAGAGCAACAAAACCGTGCATATCATTTGATCCAGCAATACCTCTGCTAGGTCTGTCTCCAAAAAAAAGATCATATAAAAGGATAAAAGGACCCAGATGCACAAAAATATTTATAGCATCTCTTTTGTGGTGGCAAAGAATTGCAAATTGAAGAGATGCCCAGGAGTTGGGGAATGGCTGAACAAGGTGTGGTATATGAATGCAATGAAATACTATTGTGCTGTAAGAAATGAGGAGCAGATAGATTTCAGAAAAAACCTGGAAAGGCTTAATATGAACTGATGAGTGAAGTGAGCAGAACCAGCAGAACACTGTACACAGTACCAGCAACAGCAAAATTGTATGACAATCCCCTTTGATAGACTTAACTCTTTTTAGCAATAAAACGATCCAAGACAATTATAAAAAACTCATGATGGAAAATGCTCTCCACATCCAGAGAAAGAACTATCATCTCTGAACGCAGATCAAAGCAGACTATTTGCTCTCTTTTTGTTGTTGTTGCTTTTGTCTTGTGGTTTTAACCTTTTGTTCTGATTTTTCTTTCACAACATGACTAATGTGGAAATATGTTTAATATGATTGTACATGTATGACCTATATCACATTGCATACCATCTTGGGAAGGGGAGAGGGGATGGAAGGAAGAAAAAAACATTTGAAACTCAAAATCTTATAAAAGTGAGTGTTGAAAACTATCTTTACATATAATTGGAAAAAAAGCTATAAAGTAGGGGGAAAAGGAACGAAAAAATAAAATAGAAAAGCCCTCTATTTGGCATCTATTTTACAATCTGGTCCCTTCTGATTTTTTCCAGCCTTCTTATACTTTGCTACCCTCCATGCATCCTTTGCTCCAGCCCTGCTGATGCCTCTGCTGCTCCCAGCCCCAGACCCCCTCCTCTCTCTTGCTTGTCCTCCATCTCCGGGATGCTTTCCTTCCTCCACTTTGTCTCTTGACTTCTCTGGTTTCCTTAAGGTTCAGTTTAAATTTCACCTTCCTCAAGCCCTGCTGGTCCCTTCCTTCTGATGATGACTCCAATTTCTTCTCTCTAGAGCTCGCACGTACATGGCACATTGCTTGTGGTGTCCCCATTAGACTGGGCATCCCTGAAGGGCAGTGACTTTTTTGTTGTTGTTTTTCTTTGCATCCCCAGAACTTAGCGCAGGGCCTGGCACACAGTAGGTACCTAATAAGTAACTGCTGACTGGCTGAGAACAATACCCCCAAAGCTCCTTGGGAGCACGGAATGTCTGGGTTTTTGCATTGACTCTCTAGCACCCAGCCTGGTGTCTGACACACAGCTTGAACTTTACAAATGCTTGATGAATAAGCAAACATCTGCCTGAACCTCAGTTTCCTTATCTGTAAAATGGTGAAAAGAAGAGTAACTTTGCCCATGTCACAGATTATCGTGAGGAACAGACTTTGTAAACTGCAAAGAGCTTATGGAGGTGAGTCACTCTCACCACTGGACAAGTCAAAGTGAAAAACAAATGGCCATCTTCAAAGCAGCCTCCTCCTCCTCCTTCTCCTCCTCCTCTCCTTCCCTGACTTTCTTCTCTCATCCATTGCTGTCACCTCCTCCTCCTTGAAGCTGCTGCTGCTGCCATGTTCTGAAGGACTCCAAGCTGTTAAGCCCTTGTTAGATTTCTGTAAACATATGATTCATGCTTTTAAAAATATGGCTTTCTATGTTAACAGGCTTCTGCTGGATGTAACTCAGCCCTGTTTTCTATTCTGCTCTTTTCCCAGTATCTATAAAACACAAGAAAAGACATCTTTCAGGATGATGTACTGAAGACAATCCCAACTTTCTCCTGGCACTTGGGGCTTCTGCCAAAGGCACTCATGCCTCAAAGTTCCCATATTTAGGTGCTGAAGCCTCCCCTGAGGGTGAGTTGTCTGAACTGAGTCACTTCTACTCTTTGCCTTGGCTTTCCTTTCAGCCAAATGGAAAAGCTGTGCTGGAAATGGATCTGCTTTTTTGGTCCTTGTTCACTGGCAAGGCTGACATTGAAGAGAGGTCAGGCCATATTTTATCCTCCCAACTTGGAATTCCTTTGAAAAAAGAAAATGGATGGCAAGACGTCATGTGGCTGAGACTCTGAAAGTGTCCATGTCAAGGAGCGTGTTCCAGCTGACTCATCTCTTTGACTTTGCTCCAAACCACTCTAAGCTTTGGAGGAACTGGGAAGGATGGGGGAACGCTGTTGTTTTTCAAATCTCTTTGGCCCTCTCCAATTTATGAACTAATAACCTTCTGAGAAATGCCACCCAAGAGCAGAGGTTGGAGAGAACACTCCCAACAACTCTAAACTCTGGATTAAGGCTGGGCTGGCCTGAGTGGGAAGCTGGGGGCAAGGTGCTGAGTTGTGTGTACTAGGAGGGAGACTTGATTCCAGTTACCCAGAACAAGGTGAACAGTGTCTAGAAAGATCTAGGGTTTCCAAAGGATGTGTGAAATTTCCCAAAGTGCAGAACGAAAGCTCTTTAATAGATTATTTTTATGAGCCTTTGCGGTCAATAAAGTTCAGTACCTGTTGGCCAACCCATCGGTGATGAACCTCCCAAGGAATTTGTGTCTGGCCTTGATTTTTTTGTGCTTTATTCATGACTTTTTCAAAGGCAGACATTGCACATCCATCAAATTTGTGGTTGGCACCAAGGTGGGGTGAATAGCTAACACTTATACTTTGGGCAATAGAATAAGAGTCCAAAAAGATCTTGACTGGATGAAGCATTGGAGTGAATATCAGAATGTGAAATTCAATATGAAAAATGTAAAGTCTTACATTTGAGTATAAAAAAATCAACTTAATTAAATATAATAGCTAGCCTAAGTATATGTATAATTACAAGTCTAAGGAAAGGGAAACATAGTTATTAGTTGTTAGCATATAGTTTAATAATATCTGGTTTTTTTGGTGTCTTATAAGCTCCATTTGATATAGCAGGGTGATGTGACTATGAAGAATCATGGGCTGCATTTGAAAAAGTATAACTTCCAGGAACCAAGAAATAATAGATAGTCCCTCTACTGGTGTAATCGGACCTCATCTGCAGTATTCTATTTAGTTCTGGGAGCTGCAATTCTAGAAAGACATTGAGAAACTAGAGAGGACACCAATTGGGATGGTGAAGAGCCTAGGCACATCATATGAGGATTAATGTAAGGAAAAGGGTATATTTAACCTGAAGAAGAGAAGGCTCTGGGAGGAATATTCAAGTGTTTGAAAGATTGTCATGTGGTAGAGTGTTGGACTTGTGCTCCTTGGTCCAAAAGGGTAGGACTGACAGCAATAGGCTGAAATTACAAAGTGGTAAATTAAAGCTTGACATTAGAGAAAACTTCCTAGCAATGAGTCATCCTATGACCTAAACAGACGGGTGCTAGTTACTCTTCCTTAAGGTCTTCAAGGATAAGCTAGATAATCACCTGCTGGCTGTATTATTATACAGATTTCTTTCATGTATGAGTTGAACCAGGTGGCCATTGAGATCTTTTTCTACCTTCACATTTTGTGATTCTACAAAATTCATTAAAGTTATCATCCAGTAAATGGATAATTTGAAAATAGTCTGGCCATGCAAGGAAGCAGAACATGGTATGGGCTGCCTGACTGAGCTATGAAAGTGTTCCCACCATATGTGAAAAAACCAATAACGAAATCCCCTTTTCACTGATTTTATCCTCTCTGAAGGATTTGTGGGAAGCCACTGATAGCAATCTCAGAGGATGAGCAGACACAGGTGACTTGAATCTGACCCCCAGAGCCTATGAAGGCGTGCCCACATTCATGAGATTACATATTTCTCAAAGGATTCATACATAATAAATAAAAAGTACCTTGGTGATTTAGAAAAAAAGGAAAAAACGTTGATGCAATCAGAATCTATGGGGCTTATTGATAGGACATTAGATTTAAAAATCTTGTTTTACCTCTTCATGATATCAAACCCTTTTCCTCATGCTGTAGTCAGAAGGTTCAAGGATGGTCTCTTGAATGGGCCAAGATCTGCAATGGAACCCAAGTCATTTCCTGCTGCCTATCTGAGCTGGAGTAACATCCTTCTGGAACTTAATTTCTTTACCTGTCAAATGTGGGGTTTAGATGAGGCAATCACCAATATTTCTTTCAGCTTAATATTCCACGATCCTGTAAAGCATACCTCAATATTTCCAAGTTGTCTAGGGAACAAAGACCAGCTCCTTAACCAGTTGTCCCAGGCCATGTGCAAGTTGGTTCCTATTTACATATCCAGTCTTATCTCCTACTATTCATTTACCCAAACCCTCTGCTCCAGACATACTGACCTTTTTTTCATCCTCCAAATATGGTATTCCTATTCCCTTCTTCAGATATTTGTTCATACTTACCCCATTGCTATCACCAATGGTTTTCCTCCATCTCTGAATTTTTCCCACCTACATCCCCACAACCACTAAGAAGGGGGCATTTTAGAAAGCTGAGGAGGGAAAATGGAAGAAAAATACCAATGGTCTAGACATGCCTCTGGATGATGAGCCAAGTGTGTTATTACATCAGTGTAGATGCTTACGACAGTCATTGCTGATACTCAGCTGGGTTCAGAAGCAAATAGGAGATGAGGGGGCTGTACTGCATAGCACACTTGACACCACTAAGTCATCCCCTGACCCTAAACACATTTTTCTTACAACAGCATCCCTCAGGAGCTGTTCTGTGGCTACAAATCACGGATCCCCTCAATCCCTGAGGAATCTGATTTGCAGGTGCCCCAAAGGCAAGGGAGAGATAAATGGTGAGCAAAGCCAACCTGAGCACTTTTTCAGTGATGCTTGGTGTTTGAGAAGGTCCATTAAGGATGTCATAAAGAATGAATATGTAACCCAGGCTTGATTGGGCATCATGCCCAGATCTGCCTAATGTGGAGGCCTCTGCATCCGCTGCCACGTGGGTGGAGGTAATCTCCTCTGGCTGGCTGCACAACCAGGAAAGGTGCTATCTTTAAAACTTTAGGGATCTGAGATTGCTATGAGTGGCTTCCCATAACCCCTTCATCAAAGATAAAAGCAGTGAAAAGGGAATTTCATTATCGGTTTTTTCACATACGATGAGGACACATTCAAAGCTCAGGCAGCCCATACCACATTCTGCTTCCTTGCATGGCCAGATTTTTTCAAATCATCCATTTACTGTGATAACTTAAAGAATTTCACAGAATCCCAGAGTATGAAGGTAGAAAGGAACCTTAATGGCCACCTAGCTCAACTCAGACACAAAAGAAATCCCTCCAATAACACAGCCAGGAATCAATCACCTAACTTCTGCCTGAAGACCTTAAAGAAGAGTAACCAGCACTCCTCTGGCTGGGTCACAGGATGATCTTATTGTGAGGAAGTTTTCTCTAATAAAGAGGACAAGTCACTATCAGCTATGCTTTCTGGTTTCATGTATACTTCTTGTTGCTTATAGTGTGAAGATGTCAGTTCAGCCCCAGCAGAAGCCATGAACAGAACCAGTGAAAGCAGAAGAACTTCCTTTTGCTATTCTCTCAATTATCCTGATGAGAAATGGACTTGGGGATGTTTGGTTTGTTTCTCTTCTGTGTTTTTTGTCTTTTTCAGTTTCAGGTGGTGATCCCCATTAAACTTGGGATCTTGAGCCATGGCAGTCTCAGAACCAGAATGGCAAGCAGAGTAGCACAGCCAGCATGCCCAGCAGAGAAGGCAGGGTGCTTGGTACTAAAGCTGCAGGAGAGTTTTGGACTTGCAAATTGTGAGTGGGTTCTATAGAAATCAAGCTGAACTATGAACCTAGTCCTTTGCCCCTTCCCAGAGACTGAGGGGGTACAGGTCAGGAGGGAGAGGGATTAAGCCTCCCATGTATTGGGGGAGTATGTCTGGATATCTGTGGTTATATCTTTTGGAGTAAATAGTTCTTTGTAAAAGCTATATTACTGTTAGTGGCTAAATTGAGTTGAGATTCAGAGGACCCCCTTACACTTCTGATGACACCATCAATAGAAGCTGGAGCCATTTGTAGAGAATCTAGACACCCCAAACTCACTAAAAGTTACAGAACTCTGAGAGTGGGGGTGAAATCTAGCACCTGTCAGGAGCCATGTGTGCAATGTAACACCTGTAACTGGGAAAAGTAGCAGTGTGGTCCTAGACAAAAGCCAGGAAAATCAGGTGGGGTAACCTGGTGTCTATGACATATGAATAGACCCAAAGGACTTTTCAGATTGGGATACACATCTTGATGGGGTTTTTAGGAGCCACATTTGGGGTTAGCAAATAACTACAGGAATCTAAGATGAAAGAAAAGGAGCTGGTGAATAGCCCCATGAAGCCATTCCCACCAAAGTCTGGGGACTATTGTCCCATAAGGAACCACTGACTCTTGGGAGAACAGACTCTACAATTCTAGAACCGGGAGAGATTAAAGATTGGAACCACCATTTTCTTCAATGTATTTCTCTCTGCAGCTGGATACATGGTCTCTTTCATTCAGAGATATTGTCTCCTACTGCTTCATTCTCTTCAGTAATAATGAGATGATCAGTGGGAGGTAGAGTGTGGGGTAGAGAGTAACAGTCCCTCAAGATTGCTCTGCCTTCTTGCCATCCCCCAGCACAGGAGCAGGGTCCTACTTCCTGGAGGCTCTCCCAAGCCTGGAGACCCCACTGTTGAGTTAAGTCAACTACCTAAATTTTACCCGTCTTTAAAGCCCCCTGTGGTGTGGTTAGCCAATTAAAGAGGGGCTCACACTTCACAAAGAGTTCCCGGTACTAAAACTTCTTGTGTGAAGCCCTTAACACTTACTGCCTTGCAATTACCACCGTGGGAGTGGGAGCGGAATCCTGCCCTGGCACTAGGGAGAACGTTGCCGAGGGGAAGAGTGCCCAGAGGCAGGGGGCAGTATGGTGAGGGACCTCGAGCCTGTGCTGTGCAAGGATTGGTGAAGGGAGAGTTTAATGCGGAGAAAGAGAAGTCTGGGGGGGAGGGGAGGAGAGCTGTCTTCCAGAATTCCGACGCCTCTCACATGGAGGACAGTTTACATTGGTTCTATTTGGACCCAGAATAAAACTAGGCATGATGGGGAGCTGTTTCCAAGAAACGGATTTCCTCCTGATAGAAAGGAAGGAAACTTCAACCAATCAGAGCTATCCAGAGTAAAAGGGGCCACCTTGGGAGTTAAGGAGTCCCTTATCGCCGGAGTGCTGGGAAGCGGTCAGCTGGATCTCGTGGGAGCCTCCTACCTGTAGTGGAAGATTTGCTGCCTGATGAGCCCTCTTCTAGCTCTGAAATCATCCATGCTTCCCAGAGACTGAACCAGAGGTTGATGGGAGGATGTGGGAGGAGATTAGTTCTTGAATGCAGTGCATGACGCCCATCTCCGATGCATTTGTCGGGGTGGGGAGGATTTGTCCTTGATCAGCTCCAGACCCCTACTTCATATGCTCCCCAATTCTCTTCCCCTTGCCCCTAAACCACAAGTGACCCAGAGCGCTAAAGAATACAGAATATAGGGGTGGAGCCAAGATGGCGGCGTAGCAGCAGCAACACATTGCAGCTCTCACATAGCCACCCCAAAATACCCATAAAATAGGACTCTAAACCAATCCTGGAACTCCAAAACGCACACAAAGATACTTCCCACTAAAGTCAGCT
>CM053581.1:4114377-4151765 GCA_028627135.1 Pseudochirops cupreus | reverse complement strand
AGATCCATCCTGCCCTACCAAAAAGTGACATAGGAGAGAATAAACTGGGGGAGAGGGGAAACACTGGGATGGCTGTCTTGGGGTGGTGGGCGGGGGAAAGACGGGGAGAAAATATGTAACTCAAAAAAATTTAATAAAATAAATTTATTATTAAAAAAAAAAGAATACAGAATATAGCCTGACATTGGGCGCAGATGAGCCTTGAGGTACCCAATCCTTGGGGCTCTTCAGGAAACCACAGTCAACCAAGAAGCAGCGCCCCACAGTGGAGAGAGGTCTGGGCTTGCTTTGGGAAATTGGGTTCAAATCTTGTCTCTCTTGCATAATAAGGGCTCTGTGTCACCAGGCAAGACTCATCTCATTTCTGAGTTTCACCTTTCTTGTCTGTAAAATGGGAGCTGTCGGGAACCCCAATATTAGGCTGTAGGAAGCATTCTGCAAACCTAGATGAGCAGCAATTGCACTTATGGTTTGCAGTCTCTCCCTTCCCATGTCCCATCTGGCCTCCCACAAGAAGTCACCATCATAATGAGCAAGGGCTTTTCTAGGGCTTCCTCAGCGTGTTTCAGAGTGAGTGAAACTCCTCTTCTGTAGAGGGAACAGGAAGAAGCCAAGCTCTCCTGTAGACTGGTAGCTGTCTAGGCCCTTTGCTGGGGGTTTAGGCTTGCAGCTGGGCCATGCCTTTCCTAGTGCAGGATATCCAGCTTCAGGTTTACAGTGCGAAATAAGCTATCAATTCCAGGGAGAACGTCAGGAGGAGAAAAGCAACAAGGAGCCCCTGTGCTGTCCTCATAATCATGGCATGTAAAGAGGGACCATATGTTCAACTGGAGAGAGTTGAGAAGTCATAGAATAGAGACTGAGGAAGGAGCAGAGAACCCAGAAAACCAGCCTTGGGATGACTCTGAGCACATAGACTGTCCAAGCCAAGAGGGGAGAGCACAGAATGTCTGACCTTAGAACTGAAAATGTCGAAGCTGGCAGAGAACTTTAAGACCAAGAACATTGGAACTGGGAGGGAACCTCTGAACAAAGAGAGACAGAGACCCTTGAAATCTGGGAGTGTTGGACCTAATGTGCCTTCCAGTTCTAAATGTCCGATGTGGATGCTTCCTCCACCGAAGGGTGCAGCTCTCAGCCCATCCCTGCCACCCTTGCCATGGGCTCCATTTTACAGAGGAGAAAACTGAGACTTAGAAAGAAGCGACTTTCTTAGAGTCACATAAATCCTAACAGCCAATCGAGAGACTCTGTTCACTCCCTGCCCAGCCTCTCTCTGCTCCATCTGGCTTCCTTTCCTGGAAATGGGAACAGCAGTTATTAGGGGAGAAGATAACACACCACAGAAGGACCTTTGACGTAGGACTAAGTGGCAGAGTGACCAGTCTGGCAGTGTGTGAAAAATGGACTCCGTGTGTGTGTGTGTGTGTGTGTGTGTGTGTGTGTGTGTGTGTGTGAGACTGTGCATGTGGTTGTGTATTATATAATTGTATTATGGTTGTGTATGAGATTATATGTATGTGTTTATTGTGAGAGTGTGTGAGCATGGTTGTGTGATTTCTATGTGAGTGTTTACATGTGATTGTGTGAATGCGTGTGAGTGTGTGTGTGAATGTATGTGTATGAATGTGTGTGTGGGTGAATGTGCATGTGTGAGAGTGTGTGAGTGTGTGTGTGAATGTATGTGTATGAATGTATGTGGGGGTGAATGGGTGCGAGTGTGTGTGTGAATGTATGTGTATGAATGTATGTGTGTGTGTATGAATGTGTGTGTATGTGC
Organism: Pseudochirops cupreus; assembly: GCA_028627135.1. Lineage (NCBI taxonomy): Eukaryota > Metazoa > Chordata > Mammalia > Diprotodontia > Pseudocheiridae > Pseudochirops > Pseudochirops cupreus. The sequence goes on along the minus strand of CM053581.1, from coordinate 4,149,985 downwards.
ATGAATGTGTGTGGGAGTGAATGTGTGTGAGTGTGTGTGTGTATGAATGTATGTGTATGAATGTGTGTGTGTGAATGTGTATATATATGAATGTGGGGGGGGGGTGTGAATGTGTGTGTGAGTCTGTGTGTGTGAGTGAGTGAGATGGGGGAGGGATGTGAGCCTCAAAGAGCCTTAGGACCTTCTTGCTGCCAGATGCATCAGAAGGAGTGGGTATCTGGAATCAGAGGGCCTGGGCCAGCACCCCAGCTCCACAGCTTCCCAGCTTGGGCAAAGGGCATCCCCTTTCTAAGCTTAGCTTTTCAGTGCAAACTGAGGCAAATGGCCCTTCCCCCACCCACCCGCCCTATGGTCTTGTTACCCAGAAGGAGCTGTGGAGTCAGGGCCTGCTTCAGCATCGGAGCAGATCTTCTCCCTTCCCCTGCTGCCTTACGGCATTTGGAATGGGGGGGGAGGCTGGATGTGGGAGCCCCTGAAATGAGGCGCTTTCAGACTCACAGCTATGAAGCAGTTGGTTCTTTACCACCTGGAGAGGCCTCCTCTCTGCAGATGACCTTGGGGGAGACAAAGCCCAGCTCTGGCCATTTTGGGATGGGACAAATTAAAGACAAAAACCAAAAAGGCTTGTAGCAATTTTGGAAATGAAAGAGAGACAAAGAGAAGACTCCATTTGGGGGGGTGGGTTCTAGTTCTTCCGGTTACATTACCCAAAACAAGACAGTAACAGTAAATGAGGGGGGAGGGGAGCCCTGTCAGCCCAGGTACAACAGGGCCCGAGTGCAGCTGCCTTGTCTGTGGGCTGACCAGATTTGCCAGGCTTCCCCTCAGGCCCCCAACCCTCCTCAGTGCAGCCACCATCCCTCCCTGCGTTTCTCTTTCTCACACTCAGAAATTCCTCCTCTCCCAAGCCTTCCTGCCCCTTAGCAGTGACCCTCACACCCACGACAGCTGTGGGTGGGGGAGAATCACTGTGGAATCTCGGGTTGGACACTCTGCTGAATATCTTTCTTTCTTTTTTTCCCCCCAAATGAGGTGTGAGAATGTTCAGGAAATGAATCCAAGAGCCTGTTCTTGTGAGCTGCTGTCATCTGCCGCAGTACTGTGGGAAACTACTGAGGTTCTATTGAGAAATCCCAGGCCCAGCCTCGGTGCCAAGAAGCACTTGCCGGGCCTGGGAGTCAAGGTATTCCAATGCCACTTTTTACAGATGTGGCCGCTGCAGCTGGAAGGCTGGGAAAGGCTTAGCTGCATTCCCCCAGGTGAGAAGAAAACACTGGCATCATGGCATGATTTGGAAATACCTTCTCATCAGTGCAGTAAAGTGAGTTGTGCCATGGTTAGGGAGGGATGTTGAGGACTTGGCTCAGGACACCTTCCTCTTTGTGGTCCAGAGACCAGGTTACTAGAGTTTGGGCCTCATGGTACTCTCCTATTCCATGCCCGACAAGGGATGGGGGAGTGGGAAGGGAGGGAGCTCCAGAAGTGGGTATGGGAGTAGGATTATGAACTGGGAAAAGCCTGAGTCCTGCCCCATGGATATGATCCCCTGGTGAGAGTGAATTTACCATCGTGCCTCCACGCTGGCCATCTATAACCCCTCGCCACAGTCTGTCCTCTGTGAGACTGCCACCCCTCTGCCCCAGGTGGAAAGAACTCTGAATGATGCCTCTGAAAATGAGATACCGAGTGGACCTCGGGGCAGTGTTTCCATAAAGGTGAACTAAGGGCAAGAGAAACTTCTTTCTCCTTCCTTAGGTTTCTCATAGAACCATAGATTCAGAACTAGAAGGGATCCTAAAAACCATCTAATCTAGCCGTCTTATATTATGTATTGAGGAAACCGATTCAGGCAGAGGTGAAGTGACTTGCCCAGGGTCACATACCCAGGAAATGTCAGAGGTTGGATTGGGACTCAAATTTTTCAGAATTCAGAACATTTCCCTTCTTGTCCTAGAAGAGTGAATTATAAGATCAAGTGGTCCAGGGGACTGAAAATCACCCTTTCTCCATTCACAATCATTCCCTAGGAAGAACAGGTGCCTCCAGCTCTTCTTTGCCTCTACCAGACCCCAGAGATCACCTTCAGCTGCTCCAGTGCAAGAGAGAATAACCACGAACACAAGGTTCCCCCTGCCTCACACAAGGATGTGGGGCTACATGACTAGATGCTGCCTTTTGTATGAACTGAGGAAGTGCCAGGACACAGGAGGAGGACCAATCTATGAGCACACTTCAGTAAACTGAAAAAAGAAATGGCCCCCCTTGAGTGTCCTCCTCTGTGTCCCCTGAGCAAGATACCATGGGCTCATCTCCCCTTCACGAGGAGTGATACCTTGGGTGACTCTAAACAAAGGTCTGTGCCTTATTGTCTCACCAGGTTGCTTGAGGGAGCTTGGTAAATTAATGTAGATCTCTCCAGATCTCTGCCTCCCTCTCTCGGTCCTGCCACCTGCCTTCCAGGTAAGATACACTCAGAGGTCTGAGAAGGGAGCAGGGGCACATGGTAGCATGCTAAAAACTTGGATTCACCCAAGGGAGGTTATGTGCCAAGAGCTCCATCAGATATGTATGGTCAGAAAAGAAGATGGGCCTGGCCTTGTGGCAAGAGAACAGCCTGGACCTGTCCCTGACATCCCACTGAGCTCATTAGAAAGTGCCAAAGGCCTCCAGAACATTGGGTAGATGCCTTGTGGTCAACGGACAAAATGGAACCCGTAGGATGGGCAGCAGGGATGGGTAAGGAGTACGTATCCACATCATAGATTCAGAATTAGGAGAGATGCTAGAAGTAATCAGGGCCCATGCTTCCATTCTGAAAATGAAGAACTAGGGCATAGGTGGTTTTTAGTTGACTTGCCCAGGTCACCAGAATGCTAAGTCTCTAAGCAAGATTTAAATCCAGTCCTTCTTTAGTCTAAATCAGGGGCCCGATCTCCTATGCTATATTGCTTCTTATACAAATGTGGTCGTGTTCACTGGAGTGCTGGTGTGTGTGTCTGTATATATGATATATTACATTTATGATATATTATATAGGCAATATATTGCACTATATAATATACATATATACATACCTATATATGTGTATGTATATGTATATGAACTTATGATCACATTAATGTGAAATACTCGCGCACACACACACATACACACACACACACACACACACACACACACACACACACACACACACACACACACACACACCCCTTTTCCACTTGGGGACAGTGACTCTGTGTTGACTCCAAGGACAATGAACTGCATATTCCTTGTTGATGGTCTCTCAGTTTCTATTTTTTCTCCAAGCTCTTTGCTAAAGCTCAGCTACTTTTTCTTACTCTACTTTGGTTCCTGGGTTATGGCCCTGATTTCTCAGACTCATAAAAAGGGACAGAATCTTGCTAAAACCTCAATTTAGTAGCTGTAGGACCTGAGTTTGAATAAGACTATCAAATAAAACCAATGCATGCAGGAATAATTGCAAATGTCTCAGTCTTCTCCAGGCAAAACAAAATTATCAAGAAGAATAATGGCAACATATGTGGAGACTTGCTGGAAGAATGAAGTCGAAGACTGATGGGAAGAACATGTTCAAAGCAGTTGGCAAGTCAACAAGCATCTATTAAGTCCCTACTGTTTGCCCTATACTTCACCAAGCACGAGTGATGTCAAGAAAGAGTGGGGGTGGGGGGAAGTAGACTTGTGCCAGTGACATTACTCAGTGTAAGTGGTCTTAGTTTACTACTGAAAAGAGCCTATGAAACAGCTCAGATACAAGAACAAACTCAAAAGGCCCTTCATGAGTAGGTGAAAGCGACATAAAGACACCAAAATATATGGTGGTGTGGATGTTCTGACAAATGGTGGTATCCAGGGGATTTGTTTACGGAAAGAGAGGGTTTCCTGATGGTGACATCAGACCAGATCGATGACCCCAGAAACTGGAAGAAGCTCATTCTTAAGGAGCCTGGACTTATTGGTTGATGAAGACTGTGCTGGGAAGAAGGCAATTGTGCAGTACATGCTGAATGGTTGACCTATGAGGATATTGTGGCTGGGATTATTCACCACAGGCTCATTATTCCTCCTAAGTGAAGATATGACAAATCCCCATCCTGCCATTAGAAACCTCACAACAGACTTGAAAATTCAACAAATTCATTAAACTGGAACCAGTGAGCTAGTACAGATAACCTTTTCACCCACAATGGCCTGGATGTAGCATTGACCCCTCTCCCACCCCACCCTTTATTTAAGAATGTTGCTCATAGATGCTGTCATACCAAGCACTCAGAACCTTCAAGCTGCATGGAATGAAAGCTCTTGAGACCTTGTGGTGGAAAAAATATTATTAAGTGGGAATAATGTGAATAATTTTATCTTTTTCAATGTTCTTCTGTCTGGTCCTGGACTGCTCTTGAAGATGCTTCTAGCGAATATACTGACAATGGGACTGACTCTTGATGCTTTAATTCAATGACAAAAAAAAAAAAAACAATTATTTTTATCAAGAAGTTAAATGATTTGCTGAATACTAAACATGAAGGAATAATACAAAGGCAGAGACTTGTCCAAGGACATTCTATCTGAATTTCATCTGATATAAAGAGGGAAACAATGAGCATGATGATGGATGACAACAAACTTCTAAAATACTTGCAAATTTGCAGCATGCTTTGTATGCATTAGCTCAGCTGAACTTCCCCAGACCATGTGCATCAGGGACTCTAGGGATATTATAACTATTTTTATAGGTGAGGAAACCAAGGCTTTGTGAGGTTAGGTGACTTATCCACAGTCAGAGAGATAGCAAAAATTAGAGGATAGATTGGAACCCAGGTTTTCCTGATGGCAGTCTATCTACTAACCATCCTTGCTTCTTGTCTCCATGAGCAACAGCAGTATCAGGGATAATTGAGGGTAGGACCAAAAGCAATGAGTGAGAATCACAAAGGAGCTAATTTGGGTTTTTTCTAAGGAAAACCTTCCTTGTGTTGAGAGCCATTGAAATTGAGATGAAGTACCACAAGGAGGAGTGACTTCTCATCAATGATGTTTGCAAGCAAGAGGCCAGCGGGTCAGCTGGCAGAGGTGCTGGAGAAAAGACTTCTTGCTTAGGTGAGGCATGGTCTCCATACCTTTTGAGATCACTGCCAGCTGTGAAATACCCTGATGATGACACCAAGAATAAGAATGATGTGAGAGGTGGACAGAGCACCCCCTTCAAAACCAGAAGCCCTAGGTTCATCTAATTCCCTCTGGCATTATGACCCTGGGTAAGTCACCTAACCTCTTAGTGAGACTAAACCTCAGAAAGGAGTTTCTCCAACCAGAATCTCCCTCCACTCATGAAATCACAGGCCCAGTCCCCATTCCCATCTTTAATAATGGTAAGTATTAAGTATATATAATATAAATATTTTTATATATTTTATATCTATATATATTTATATATATATGTATATATACATATATATATCTATATCTATATCTATCTATCTATCTATCTATATATATATATATATATATATATATATATATATATGGGTTTCCATTAGGTCATCCCTCTGAAATTATATATATATATATATATATATAATAGTAAATATTAAGTATAAAAGGAAATCAAAGGATAGCACCTTTTCTATCTAACAACATCGGCTATAAAATGAAAAGGGAAATATAATAATATTAATATTACTGACCCAATAGCCACAGACACGGCAACAGTATCTGCAGGGGTACAGCGGGCTTCTCTGGGACAGCCGATGGCTGGACCCCCTGAAGCTTGGCTTCTTCCCAACATTCTCCTCCTTTCTTTAACATGTCCTGGCCCAGTCTCTGGGGCCCCTGGGGGGATCGTGCGGCTGTGAGGGGTCAGCTATGGGATCTGTGGGCTGTCCAGCTATCAGAGACTAGCTCAGGGCTGCCGAGATCCTCCCAAATCGTCCGTCCCGGTGAAGTCACAGAGTTCTGCTGGTGCGCGCCTGTGAAGCTGCCTCTCATTAATCATCACCTTCTGCTCCCTGAGCCATTCCAAGCCGGACTGATCCCTTTTCCTCACCAAGCAACCATCCACTTCCATTCTCCAAAATATTATTTATTTCCCTGAATTCCTGGATTTGGCGGGACCGTCTCCTCTAACGTAGAGTATATAAATGAGAGCAATGAATTACCCGGGCAACATCAAAGCGCGGCCGCCTTTTACATCAAATCGTTAACTTTAAACGCTCACCAAATTCGTGTTCCAAGACGCTGGAGAGAGGTAAGAAGTTCAAAGACCCTGAAACATAAAACAGAGCTCGAAAGCCAGTCATTTCAAAGCCTTTCTCCGAACGGGTGTGAGAGCTCCCAAGGCCACAGCTTACAAGGGGATCAGGGCTTTGGCTGGGGCACCAACGAGTGTGCGGTGAGTGCGCGAGGGCGCGCGGGGAGCTCGGGGGCCCGTGAGTGGGAGACCAGCAGTGAGCACGAGGGCTCATCCAGCCTGGGTCCGAGGCGCTTGCCGCCTTGCCACTGGCCTAGCCGACTCTCTCAAGGCCTTCCTTAGCTTTCCTGCCCGGGTCCCCAGGAGCAGTTTCACATTCTTCTCACAGAATCACAGCATCTTAGGTCTGGATGTGGAAAGAGCACTTCCCCTGCACACGGAACCTAGTTCGGATCCTGCCTCTGCTTTGATGTCCAGTGTGAACTTGGCAAGTGACTTCATCTCTCTGGTGTCCTCCTCTGCAAAGAGACTGCTTGGATTATGCCGTAGGGCATAGAGTGCTGAGCCTAGAGTCAGAAAGACCGGAGTTCAAATACAGCCTCAGACACTTCCTGGCTGTGTGATCCTGGGCAAGTCATTTCCCCCTATTTATCTCAGCTTCTACATCTGTAAAATGGGCATAATAGTATCACCTTCCTCCTGGAGGATCCAATAAGATCACGATTGTAGATCCCTTAGAGCCCTGGAACAAAAAAAGTGGTATATCATTGTCATTATAATTATTTTATAAAATCTAATTTCTTCTTTGATGCTGAGAAGATATTAACTGTAACAGGTGATGCATGCTGGAGAGAACACACCGGGCTTGAGTCAATAGCACTGAAATGGCCTCCCAACCCTCAGTAGGACTCAGAACCACGAAGGGAAATGAAGCCTTGCGCTCTGAATCTAACTCTGCAGTGAACTTGGGAGCTCTGAACGGATCCGCGGAGCTTAGAAGTGCTCAGTATGGCATTCAATCTCCGACAGGGACTGGGGCCGCAGGAGAGATTCATTCCTACCTGGGCCTTTGACGACTGGATTCCCTAGTTTTGAAGAGCCATTGAGGGTAATGGGCAATTGTGTTTCTTTTGTTTTTCTTTGTTTTAATGTGTTTCCATTAGGTCATCCCTTCTAAATAACTTTTGTCGAGTTGAATGTTTGAGCACTGATAGCTACTGCATTATGGCATCACTACGAGTGCTGGTATTGACACTGAAAGGAGAAGTGCAGATTTTGTGTCCCTACAACACTGGCGCCTCACTGATACCTCTCTGTATTTTCCTTTGTTTTTAAACAACCCGGGCTCCTTGTCTTCATGAGAGATCCTCAGGTTGCTCAGGCCTATAGAATAGTGCTGGCCTGTTGGCCAGAATCATAGCTGCCACGTCCCTTAGTTGTGTTTTTCCCCCCTTGGAGCCTCACACTGGATTAGGGCATAACTGCTCCTTCTTTCTTTAGTCTCTCCCTGAGTTCACTTGTCCTATCATTGGGTGACTTTGGAATTCTACCAGATATTCTCTTAAAGTGGCAAGAATTCATTGGGAGAAATTTCAGGTGCCCTTTGCAAATTTACCTAAATAGCCAGGAGGATCACCTAAAGGAACCCTAGAGAAATTTTGTTGTGGTCGTTGTAGAAAGGCATACCTTGAATTTTGGTCCAGATCTCAGAGAGAATCATGACAGGGTTCAGTCAGATCAGCTTGGTTTCTCACCTGACTTCCAGACAACCACAGGCCTGGGAGAGCCCCATATCCTCTTGGGTCACTGTAGGGACTAAGCTGTCCTCCAGAGAAGGAGGACTTGATTTTCTTTCCCTTGCAAGTTAGTTGGTGATTAAACTAGGTCTGTGAGTGTGGGGCCAGAGCAAAGGGGAGGAGCGCTTGGCAAAAAATTGGAAAGGGCCCCCTTCAGCCTCAGAGCCAGCTCAAAAGCACCAATTGGATTGATTTCTCACCTGAGGATGGAGGGTCCTGTGCCATGTGACTGCCCACTCTAGAATAAGCCAAAACTCACTGAAACTCTGGAAACCTTTGTTCTCAACTTTGGAGCATGCACAGATATTCCATATATGACTGATTTGGCTACTGAGCCACAACTGAGCAGGATTCAAAGGGTTCTAAGCAGGGAGATCACATTCTCTCTTTCTTGACCGTGCCTGAAGCAAGCATGGCTGTAAGCCTCCAGGAGGGGACTCGGGTGGTATCAGAATGGTGAAGCCTCTTGCCACAGACTGCCAGAGCTGACAAGTGACCATGACAATGACCTCTGGCATCTTTTTCTCACCATATTTGTTCTTTCTCAGGTGAGGGTGTGTTGGAAATTGTTGCAACCTTGGGAGCTCTGAAAATTTGGGAGGAAAATCCACCAGGGGTCTAGGATGAGTCTAGACCAGCATTTTGAAGCAGCTGAGGTCAGTGAGGAGCGCCTCCTCAGATCTAGCCCCAATCCTCTTGGCTTCCATATCACTGCTTTCTGGAGCAATTCCTCTGAGTGATGCCACATTTGAAAATGAACCTGGTGGGTCAAATGCACACTTTATCTTCAAGTCCACATTCCCTAGGTTCTGACATGATGGAGAGGAGAGTATACCCTGTGTTGGGGGTGAGATATTTGCATTTCCATTCTCAGGCAATGCCTCTTTGTAAAAATGAAATAATGTTAATCAGTTAGAGAACATTTGGGCTCTGGTTTCTGTGTCAGTGATAGAAGCAAGAGAGCTGCAACCTGGTACTGATGCTAGAGAGAACACAGGCGAGCTGAGGCCCCTGGTGTTAGTGAAGAAGCTCAGTCCCCTTCAGGAGGACCCCTGGAACCATGAGGGAAAATGTAGCTCACCTTGCCATGGGGGCTGACACATTGGGCCAAGTGGGAGTTGGGAGACGCCCCTCAGAGCCTCTCCAGAGGCTATCCAGAATTGTGCACTACTTTCCAGACACGAGCCGCCTGGGACAGAGGATGACAGCACCATCATCTCTCTACTGTTGGATACCACATTGCTCCTAATGCAGCCTGAGATTGGTTTCATGACCAACATCCCCTGCCATATTGTCATGCACAAAAAGTCTTAGGTCTTTGCCACAGAAGCTAGAACTGCCCCCTGACCCTGCCATAGCTTTTCCCATCTTGTGCCTTGACATTGTCAAATTTGCTAAATATTGCATAAATACCTTTAAGCAAGTCATTGATAAAAATACTAACCAAGCCAGGGTCAATCATGGATCCCAGGGGCATTCCGCTGGAACACTCCTGACTTGGCCTTGAACTGTGAACGGTTACGCTGTATATTTACTAACCCAAACTGCTCTGAATACATCTGCTTGCACTATTTTCTAACCCACTTATTTCCTTTTATTCCCCAGAAAAATAACGTGAGCTACTTTATCAAAGGCTTTACTAATATCCAGGGTTAGTCTCTATAGCGATCCCCTGAGCTAGTAACTTTGTAACTCCAGTAAGAAAAGGAATGAAATCAGTTAGGCGACAGGCAGGCAGTAAACATTTATTAAGTATCTGGTATGTGCCAGGACTGGACTGAGTACAGAGACCCACAAAAGGTTAGTCTGGTAAAACCCATCTTTGCTACAGTCATGTGGTCTCTGTGATTATGACTTCTTTCTCTAGATGTTCATGAGCCCTCTCTTTAGTGACCTGTTCTAGAATCTTCCTAAGAATCAGAGTAGCTTGAGATCGCTGGCCTTTGTGGCTCTGTCTCAGAAACTGATACAGCTAGGTGGTACAGTGGGTAGAGTGCCAACCCTGAAGTCAGAAAGACTTATCTTTCTGAGTTCAAATCCAGCCTCAGACACTAGCTGTGTGACCCTGGGCAAGTCACTTCACCCTGTTTGCCTCAGTTTCCTTATCTGTAAAATGAGCCAGAGAGGGAAATGGCAAACCACTCCAGTATCTTTGCTAAGAAAACCCCAAATGGGGTCACAGAGAATCAGACATGACTGAAATAATTCAATGACAGCAAAGTCAGAAACTGATGGATTTTATCTATGGAAATAATATTAAAGAAAAAGCATAAGCATCAGCTTTGCACCTTTGTCTGAGGACCAGAATACCTTTCCTTCTGACTTCCAGCTAAAACTTTCCTTATGTGTTGTCTCCACCATTAAAAGGTGAGATCCACAAGAGAAAGAACTCTCTGACTTTTCCACTTATATCACTATGCTGAACATAAGGCTTTGCAATCAATCATTACATAAACATTGATTTAAGGGCTTTCTATGTTCCAGGCACTGGGCTTAGCAATGGAGATGGAAAACTAGGCAAAAGATTGTCCCTGCCCTCAAGGAGCTTACACTCTAGTGGAGAAATTTAAAAGGGAATGGACCTAGTAAATGCTTAATAAATGTTTTCCTCGTTCACTTTGTAGATTCCATTCTCTTCCGTTTCTGACGACTGGAATGTTATTTGTTCATCTTCTGGGCAATTCCTGTGCAGCCCTGGTCACAATCTCCTCTGCCCCATGGCTTCTTTTGAGTTGAAATCCTTATACCTGGATTCTACAAAACACAATTATTTCTTCCAGAAGTGCCAGGAAATCGGGGTTTTTCCCAAGACAGATGATTTGCTGACATCCTTATACTGTTGAAAGACCATCGACTGGGGATATCCACTGGCTTCTCCTAACAGTTCATGTTAGAATGAAGAGGAGAAAATTATTGTTCTCAGCATCTCATCACCAACATCTTCATCATCACCATCTACCACACCTTCCTTTAGCACTTTCTACTGGACTCAGGGACATCCCTGCAACATTTCACCAGCTATGGAGCATAGAGAATACTGCTCCCTCTCCCTCCCTTCCTCCCCTCCCCTCTTCTGAAAATGGTAGGCAGTTAGGTATAGTTTATACATACGCTATCATGTAAAACATATTTCTATATTCATCTTGGTTGTGGAAGAAGAAACAGATCAAAAGAAAAAACAATAAAGACTAAGTGAAAAAAATACGCTTTAATCTGCATTCAGAGTTTACCCATTCTTTGTCTGGTTGTGGGTTATTGTTCCCATTTTAGAGATGAGGGAATTGAGCCACAGGAGCAGGAGTTGCTTGGCCACCATCACAGGACTCAAATTCACATCCCCTGTCCCGAAGGATGGCAGAATGACCATAGAATTCAGAGGATGATGATGTGATGCTCATGTAAGAGGGATCTGTTTAAGCGGAGGTCAGCAGAGGGGAGAGTGAGAGATAGATTTATAGTGACTGACTAAGTCCAGATTATTCCAGGCACTGGATGACAGAGGCCACTGGACACAGACTACAAGTTCTGGGAATGGGAGCCATTAAAGGTTACTCATGAAAGCGACGTTTAAGATGCAAGCAGCAGGTGGCACTGTTGCACCATTCCCATGCACCATCACCCCACACTCACCTCTACAGAGCTTTGTTCTACAAAGCCCTTTTTGTTTGGAATGTTTGGGGTTCACTGTCTTATCAAAGGACAATGGCTAAGCTTAAGTAATTGCCAGGAGATCTCTGGATCCGAGATTTCCAGGTGTGACATTTAACGAGGTGTAAAATTATCTAGACTGTCAATGGAGCAGGCATTTATCCAGCACCTACTGTGTGCTGGGCACTCTGCTATGCCCTGAGTGAAAACAACCCCTTCCCCCAGAAGAGCTCACAGTCCAGCTGGAGGAGACAACAGCTACAAATAGGGAAGGTCATTCTGCAGGAAAGGTATCAGCAGCTGGGCCATCAGGAAGGGCCTCTCAGACACATTGGCTCCCCAACAAAGCCTTGAAGAAGGCTTGGGATTCTAGGAGGCAGAGCACTGTACATGCGGGAGACAGTCAGCGCAGATGCCCAGGGACTGGAGGAGGGCTATATGGGAGGAACAGAGAGAAAGCCAATTTGGCCGGGTTATGCACTATATGAAAGAGTGATGTATAATAAGGCAGGAGAGGATGGTTGGAAATCAGGTGGTGAAGAATTTTAAATGCCAAGAAGAGCTGGTTATAGTTTGTTCTAGAGGTAATAGGGAGCCACAAGAATTTGCTGAATAGGAGAGTAATGCAGTCAGACTGATGCTTCAGAAAAATCAGTTTGGCAGCTGTGTGGGGGATGAACTGGTGAGAGCGGAGAGGGCACCAGGAGTCCGGGTGGATGGTGCAACAGTCTGGGCTGGAGGAGATGTGATTTTGAATTAGAGCAGTGGACCTGCAAGTGGAAAAAAGAGAAACGAGTATGAAAGATGTGGTGAAGGTAGAATCACAAAGACCTGGAAATAAATTTGATCTGTGGGCAACTAGGTAAACTGAGGACAATGGTGAGGTTATAACCTGGGTGAAAGGGAGAGTGTAGTGCCCACAGCAGGAATAAGGACATTCATATCAGTGGGGGTTTGGGACAAAAGACAATGAATCGCTTTTGGGTCATGTTGAGTTTGAGATGCCTGAGAGACAAATCAGACATGGAGAAGGCCTTAGACATCACGTTGCCCACCTCCTTCAGTTTACAGTTGGGGAAACTGAGGCCCATAGAGAGAAGAGGAGTAGCCCCCAGCACAGAGTAACAGGGGCAAAGCTGGGTCTGGGTACAGTCGAGGATCCCGCATCTGCTCCTCTGCTAACCGCCTTCATGTATGGCTCAGACCACAAGGAGTTTGTCTTTGTAATTATTAAGTGTGGATTTTAATTACCTCCCACCCTCACTCCCCCAAAAGAAAGCCCTGAAAGAAGCAATAATGAGAGAAGAAAGCAAATTCGTTAAGAACTGAGACTTCAATTCGTCTCAGTTTTGCCACTAGTCACCTCCAAACACCTGAGTCTGGCATTTCCTCTCTCTAGGACTCAGCTTAGGGATAAAAATAGCAAGAGCTGCCATTCGTGGAGTGCTTGAGGTTGTCTGAATGTTCCCACATACTTTCTCATTTGAACCTTAACTTATCACAAGGCTAGGAGGTGGGTACATGTAAACATTTCTATATGTCATGCACAAAAAGGTCCATTTTACAGATGAGAAAATGGAGGCTTTGGAGAGTTTGGAGGCTGTCACCTCAATAGGATTTAAGATCTTCCCTGCCCATTAATAGGTGTCAGGTGGAGCACATTAAGGGAAGCTTGCTTAGGAGAGGCTTGCCTGTGGGAAAGCTTTCACACCTTTTGCTAATTTCCAGTTAGGCACTGAGTCAGGAGGATTGTGATGCCCTCTGGCTCTGAGAAGGGTATAAATACTCTGAGTTGGTATTTTGTTTTGGCGGCTGCTTATGAGAAGGATCTTGTGGTTCCCTGGTCTAGATTCTGAGTGGCCAAGTGTTCAGAGCTCAGACTGCTCAGAGGTAAAGCTTCTCTCCATCCAAGGATATACGTGAAGTGTATGGTTGATCCAGGCAGTCAGAACCCTATCTGTTGGTCTTTATTTCTCTGCTTGTATTTTCTCTGAAGTTCAGGGTACTGACTTCCCCTGAACTAGTGAATGTAATTAAAAAGACTGTTGACCCCCTAAACAGCTCTCTTTATAATAAATAAAGCACATCTAAGAGTCTGCACTAGCAGCGTTCTGGGGATGTCAGGGTGGTCGCTGCTATGGAGGCTTCCCCAGGGACACACAGGTGAGCAGCTCTGTCAGGGGCAGAATTCAAACCTCAGTGGCCTCTTGTACCTGATTCTGATGACCTCTCTATTGTATGGTGCACTGAGTTCTCTTTTAGGGTCTCCCAAACTCTTTTTTCTTTTGCTTTTTTTTGGAGGGTGGAATTCAGGGCAATTAGGGTTAGGTGACTTGCCCAGGGTCACATGGCTGGCGTTAAGTGTCTAAGGCTGGATTTGAATTCAGATCCTCTTGACTCCAGGGCCAGTGCTCTGTTCACTGTGCTGCCTAGCTGCCCCTGGGTCTCCCAAACTCGTGTTCTGTGCTTTCTCCTTGGATAAGTTTTTACCTCTTAACCCCAGCTTCCTCCTCCACAAAATGTGAGGCTCACACTGCTTGGTTTCCAAGATCTTCCTTGGGTCTGGTGGTTACTGAACATTGTGGTCCAGTCCAACAACTGGACCCTGGCCAAAGGCAGTATTTGGGAAAGAGAGCTGTAGAAATGGGGGGATGGGGAATGAGGTAAAGGACAGTCAATCCCAACATGGTCTGTGCTCCCATCCAAGCACAGACCCTTGAACACCCCACCAGGATCCAAAGGATTCCTCGGATCAGCATCTACTGGGAGAAGCAGCTCCAGAGCCCCTGGGAAGGTGACCCTTTTACCAGGCCCTGCCAGAGGAAATGCTAATTCAAAGAAGAGAAATGACAACAAGGAACCAGCAGGATGTGTAGGTAAGAAACAAGGGAAAACACACACACAGAGGTGTTCTCTCCTGTAGATTCCCACAGCACAAATGGAAGAGGAAACATGGGTGGAGAACACACAGGACAAAATAACCTGAGAGGGGAAGAGAATATAGAAATAGGAAAGGATAAGAAAAGCTGGGGAAGATACATGGGAGGGGGAGAGAGGAAAGGAAAGGAGGGGAGAGGCAGAAAGAGGAAAGAGAGACAGAGACAGAGACAGAAAGAGACAGAGAGAGGAGAGAAAGAGAGAGGGAGGGAGGGAGAGAGAGAGAGGGAGAGAGAGAGAGAGAGAGAGAGAGAGAGAGAAAGAAAGAGAGAGAGAGAGAGAGAGAGGGAGAGACAGAGACAGAGAGAGAGACAGAGAGAGACAGAAAGAGGGAGAGAGGGTGGGAGGGAGGGAGAGAGGGAGAAGGAGGCAAAAACACACACAGAAACATCGCAGAGCTAGGAGACAGGTACCACAGGAGTAACACTCTTTCACCCAGCTCTACATCTCAGTTAAAATATTCCTCTGACACTGAACCCTAGCCATTGTTGTTGCTCTGGGGACACCCTTATCTGGGGTGCTAAGCTCTGTGCGGCTGCTCTCCTCTGCAGTGATGTCTTCTCTGCTGAACTATCACCTATGAATTCTTCACTGAATTACCATTCGTGAGTCTATTGGGCTGTCCTCTTCCTCCTCCAATGCCATGTTGGCCTCTGATTCTACACGGAGTTGCACCTCCTTTATACGACCTTTTCCCATCAGGTGGGTTATCAAAGCTCTCTCCTAAGAATACCCATAACATGGGATAATTTAGTTCTTTTGTGAGTCAGGCTCATTGTCATGCCAAGCCAGTCAACAAAAGGGCTTAAGCCAAGTCTGTATTTTTAGGTTTAGGATTTACTTTTTTTTTTTCTTGTATCTCAGCAGCCACACCCTATCTGCAAATTGTGTTGGGACCAGAAAGTTTCTTTGGCTTCCTAAGCTGCCACTGACCCCTAGTTTTGGGCCATGCAGATGATCTGGCTTGACTTTGACCAGACTGGATGAGTGAATTGGAGTTGGAAATCCTTGTCCTACCCTCCTTCAGATAGTTTTAAAGTACTTTTCTTCCTACATAAGACATTCATTAAATTAGATTCCATCATGGAATGTCAGAGTTGAACTTCATGAGAAAAATTACCTAGTCCAAGCCCCTCGTGCAGTTTAGTCAAATGAGCAAGCATTTATTAAATGCCTTCTAAATGCCAGGTACTGGTCTAAGCAATTGGGACATAAAAGGGGGGAAAACCAGTCCCTATTCTTGAGGAGCTCATGGTTTAATGAGGGAGATGAGCATCCTAATCACGTAAAATGGGGGAGGCAGGGAAAAAATGAAACAAATCCTTATTAAGCATCTATTGCCTTCCAGGCACTGTGCTAAGTTTTATCTCATTTAAACCTCAGGCAAACAAGATGGATACAAGATGAATTGGAAATAATCTCGGAGGGAAGGCCCTAAGATTGAAGATGACTGTAAAAGGCTTCTTGGAGAGAGGTGGACTTTGTCTGGTACTTGAAGGAGGTCGGGGGAGGCGGGAGGTAGAGACAAGCAGGGAGAGGATTCTTGGCTTGGGGGATCGTCAGAGCAAATGCCTGGAGGAGAGAAATGGAGGGTCTTGTGTGAAGAGACAAGAGCAATATCACTGCAAGAGAAAGAATGTAAGAGGAAGGTAAGGTATAAGAAACTGGAAACGTAGGAAGGTTTTGGGTTATGGAAGGCTTTGTAGGTGTTTGGTTCTGAAGGTGACAGGAAGCCACTGGAGCTTCTTGAATAAAGAACCTGCTTTGTAGGAAGTTCAGTTTGGTGGCTGAGTGGAAGATAGATTGGAGTGAAGAGAGACTTGTGACTGGGAGACAAACAATTGAAATATTTTTGATTTGGTAACAGACCAGCTATTTAATAGTCCAGGTGTGAGGTGATGAGATCCTCGGCCAGGGCTATAGAGAGAATGTGGCCGAGGCAGTATAATGGGGAGGTACGATGAGCCTTAGCCACATGCTCAGACCTTCTAAGACAGAGGTTCTAAAGTAGGAGACAACAGAGACCTGCTTCTGAGAGAAAATATCCCTGCATTAGCCTAGTCGTTGGGTGGGACCATCTTGTTCATTGCCAGCAAAGTCCAAATTGACTGTATCTTTCAACATGCCTGACAGAGGCACATTTATTCTCTCCCCTTGTGTCTCTCTATTTCTGTCTGTTTCCCCTCCTGTCTGTCTGTCTCTCTCTCTGTCTCTTTCTAGTGGTGCCCAGAGGTGAAGGAGTCTCTTGGTCACAGTGGGGTTACCATGTGCTGAGGTGGGCAGGACTGTCTCACTTCCGCTTAGGCTCTGTGACCCCAAGAAGTGGGCTTGGTGTTCTCGTCTTGTTTTCTTTGTCTTCTTCAGTTCTAGGCATGAGGAATAGATTCCTGGAGTTGTGAGTTTGTGCTGTAGGGGCTTTGGAGCCCAGTATTCCAGGCTGATTGTTGTTCAGTGTAACAGGAAACCCTAAGAAGTCAAGGTTCTAGGACTGAAGCCCAGGGATGGCTTTGCATTTGAAAGATGGCTGTTCTAATATTGGGGAGAAACTGGACTAGGCTCTGAACCTAATTTCCTTCTTCTGCCCAGAGGGGTCTTATAGAGGGGATAATTCCCTCAAGCTTGATGTTTGTATATTTGTTCTGCCTTTAACTTTGAAGTAAATGCTTCTTTTTAAAAGCAAATCTGATGTGAGTGACTAAAAGCCCCTGGGATGTTTGGACCCCTAAAACTGAGGAAACACAATGTCGGGTGGCTTGAGAGTAAGAGGACTGGGAATCCTGAGGGGAGACGTGAGAATCAGAAGGATGTGACAACTGATTGGGTGGGAGTGGGGGATGAGAAGGTGAGGAGGCAAGGATGACACCTGGGCAGCAAGCTGGTGCAAGGGGGGAGCCCTTGAACAGGGAGAGGGGGATCAGAAGGAGGGAAGTTTGCCCTTCAAAGTGGGAGATAGCAAGCTCAGCTGTGGATATGGCGAGTGTAAGATGTCTCCAGGAAGTCCAGTTCAGAATGTCCAATGAGTAGTTGGAGATGTGACAGAAGGTCAAGATAGAGGTCAGGGCTAGATAAGGAGATCTGAGAATCACCAGATGATTGAATGGGTTGGATCCAACAGGAGCAACAGATGGGAAAATTGAAGCCTCAGCACAGTCCGTATCATCTTGAGATTGTAATTTAGAACAGGTCAGGCCTCAAAGACCATTTATCCAACATCAATTGTTCTTAATCCAGTTACCCAGGTGAGGAGCCCAAAAACACTAGAATGAGAGCTCAGTAAATCAGAGTTCAAATCTTGATTCTCCTGCTTAGTATCCATGTGATTCTGAACAAGTCACTGTCCCTGGACTTCCATTCTTCATCTAAAAGGTGAGGCTTTTCGGGACTCTTCCAACTCCCTCTTATCTTATGAACCTTGTTCATGGGAGCAGAATCGGGAGTCAGATCAGATTGCATAGGGCAGACTAAGGATCAAAGCCTAGCAGGGGGAGAATTCAGTTTACAATTTTAGGTTTGATTTCAGACGACTTTATGATATTTCCAACACAGAATGTTCTGTCTTGGAAGCTGGGGAGGTTCTCCTTCCTTGGAGGTTTTCCGGCACAGGTTGGGTAATTCTCATTGGGTATTCCCAACAAGTAACAGCAGTGGGAATTCTTTCAGTGTGGTCCCTTGCAGCTCAATGTCTGTGCTTCTGGGAATTTCAGAGTGGGAAGAGTCCTTCAAATCACTCTAGCCTGGACTTTGTCCTCTAACCTCCCCACCAGTGTTCTGTCCACTATATTACACTTCCCTCTACAACACGATCTATTTATGTTTGAAAAGATACGGGTGACCAAATGGACATTTCTGGGGGTTTAAACATTCAGCACTTTCAAGTAGGGTGTTTGGCTCCTGCTTTTAGAAGGACAGGAAAGCATTTCAGGTCCATGCAGAGTTCCTCTCGTGATTATCTTTTGTCTTTATTGTTTGATTTTTTTTTTAATCTGAAAAAAAAACCCTCCATTTGAAAACATCCTTTTAAAATCAGGCCTAAATGTGCAAGTACAAATATTCTCTCTTTACAAAAGCTGCAGAAGATCATCAGAGATGGACAGCAGGGAGCGTGTTTATCATGGAGAGTCTGGCAGTGAGGAGCTGGAGTGCCTGATGGTCAAGATGCTCCGGTTCTAATCCCTGGGAGGATGGATTCCTCTGCTCCGGCCACTGATACAGGAATAAAATAAATAAGGAATGAAACCCACTTCCTGTTTGGAGAGGTCACATTGTGTATTGGCCAAATCCACTGATTCAATTCAATTTCATGCTTCCATAAATAAACCTGGCACCTTTTTAAACACTTTTCCATCTGTTTTACAAGGAGAAGTGTATTGTTGAGTACACCTCCGGGAGTCACACCAGTGGGAAAGACTACTTGCAAGGATCACAGCATCACAGCTGGAAGCGGCCCAGGAAAATAATCTTGAGATAGCCTGAGTTCTCAAACAATTGTAACAAAACACTGACATCATCTTTCTTTCCCAGAAGAAAGGAGAGAGAGAAAGGGGGCGGGGGGAGAGACAGACATTGAAACAAAGAGAGAGGAGAGAGAAGGAGGGAAGGGGGAGAGGGAAGAAAAGAGGAAGGGAGGGAGGGGCTGGAATAGATGACCTCTCTCCATGGCCCCTCACCATTCTGACATTCCATCATGTCAGAGCCTTTCTAGCTCTGACTTTCTATGTTTTAAGGTTCTCCCATCTCTGCTGCTCTATATTCTAGAGCAAGTTGTAAGGTTTCTCCCAGTTATTATGTTCTAATATCTCTGTTCTGAAGAGCCTTTTAGATCTCACATTCTATGTATATGTACATATATTTTAAGGAGTCTCCTCATACTGACATTTTGTGTATTAAAGCCCCTCCTCTTTCTGAATTCTAGGATCTATTTTCTGAGGTCTTTCTTGTTGACGATATTGTCTGTTTTCTGTCCTAAGATTTCTCCCAGATCTACTATTCTCTGATCTATGTTCTAACATCTTTTCCCTCACTGAGTTTTTTTGTTCTGTGTTTCTAAGCTCTGTTCTCTGAGGTCCTTCCAGGTTCTAGCATTCTCCATCCCAAGGTCCATCCGTGGTTTGACATTCCATGTTCTCCATTCAAAGGTCCTTTGTCTGAGGTTCTTCCTAATTCTAGCATTCTCTGTCCTCAGATATGTTCTATGTTTGCTGTTCCACAACCCCTCCCAGCTCTGACATGCTGACTTTAGGTCGAGACACACAGCAGCTGTGCTTGACTAGCTGGCCAGCAATCCTCTGACCATGTCCACCTACATTTTGTTCCTGTTTGGACAGCAGAACACATTCATCAGCCTGGGAAGGATGGTGCTCAGGCGAGGCATGAGGAGTGAGAACCATCCAGGGCAGCAGACAGGCCCCAGGCCAGGGCTCTCAGCATCTCTCTTCTGTGAAATCACTTCAGGGGAAATGAAGGGTTGGTGATAGATCCTGCCTTGGCCAGGCAGGATGAGGGGTCCCTAGGGCCTACCACATCTCTTCTTTTGCCCTCCCTCCTTCTCTCCATCTGACTGTGACCCCAGCAGCACTGGCCATGACTCCAAGTGCTTCCCCGAAGTCTCTGCCCCATGACAGACAGGCTGCACCTGGTTCGTGGGCCCCTCCCTCCTGGATCACTAGCACTGATGAATGGCCTCCTGACTGAGTTACCTCAGTGCTGAGAGGATGCTTCTGGCTCCCTAGAGGGAGACTTGGGAGCCTCTCCAATGAAGCACCCAGAAAGAACTGGCCCTTAGATCTGCCAACCATGTGTCACCCTCTGAGACACTCTGACCAACTGCATTTCATGAAGGTTTGGTGAAAAAACCCATATGCTGAAGAGTTTGTACTAAGTAGGATGGAATGCGTGCCCTAGCTCTCTGAGGAATCTCACCCCAACAGGGAACATGGGACTTGTTGCCAACAGGGCCAGGAATCCATACAATCGGGAACTGGAAAGGCCTCCTTGTAGAGAAGAAGGGAGGGGAAGGGACTCCTCCAAAGCCACACAGGTAGTAAACAGCAAAGCCAGATTCTGAAGAAGTGGTGCTCCAGTATTCTTTCCACTGTCCCGATCTGGCACAGACTGTGTCTTAGTGCTGGAAGTGATTAGCCAATGACTGACATCAGCCTCCAAATGTTTGTTTCTGTTTCCTAAGGGGAGTGGTCACTTGTCCAAGGAGCAAAAGGTCCCTGTGTCTGAAGGGAAGGACAGTGAAGGGCCTCAAGTCTCTACTCTGGGAGCATCACTGGAAGAATGGAGGGGATTTCACTTGGAGAAGATTGGCCTCCAGGTGGAACACAGAACAAGTGAACTATTTTCATACATCTGCAGGGCTGTCCCAGGGAGGAGGAGTTAGATGGGATCTATTGGCTCATAAGATCAGAGCCTGGGGCAGAGGGCCTGGGGAGGGAGTGGTTACAAAAGGCCCTACTGAGGCTAGATAGGAGGAAGGGCTCCCCACAGCTGGGGCTACCTCAGCTAGACTATTAGGCAAGTCAGATTTTTGAAGGGCTCAAATGTCACACTGACTAAGGGATTTCATCTCCATGAGCTGGGCAATATGGTGCCACCCTTCCATTGCTTCAACAAGAAGCACAAACGCAGTTACCCTAAGGTCATGTGTGCAGATGGGTCAGAGACTCTCACTGGTGCCCCTTATGGCATATACAGGAATGACTGGAGTAAAAACAGGAGATGCTCACAGATCCTGGGACAGCACCCATTAGGTTCAGTGATGACAACCCAAAGTCAAATGGGCAATCCTAGGGTAAGAAGGATACCAGCAGGGCCTCTTCTCCCTGGAATCTTATAGTTTCACTGTGTTGCATTGCTGCTGTGAGTTAGGAACTCCAGGAAAGGGCTCCAGGAGAAGGTGACATTTCAGCTTGGCTTTGGAGGGGGAGTCATCAATTCCATCCTTCGAAAATGTTAGTCATCTGTCATCTAGTAAGCATCTACTATGTGCCAGGCATATAGAGGCAGCCAAGTGGTGGAGTAGACAAAGCTCTGGACTGGGGTCAAGAAGGCCGGAGTTCAAATCCAGCCTCAGCTCACTAGCTGTGTGATCCTGAGCAAGTCACTTCAACCCATTTGCCTCAGTTTCCTCCCCTGTAAAATGAACTGGAGAAGGAAATGGAAAATCACCACATTGTCTTTGCCAAGAAAACCCCAAATGGGGCCATGGAGAGTCAGAAGTGACTGAAAACAACTGAACGACACCCTCATCTTCACCCTCATCATTGTTACATAAAAACACTTTACAAACTTCAAAGTGTCATGTAAATGTTAGCTATTAATTTTATAATAATAAAGATTATTAATTAAAATTAACATATTTAATTGTGAATAATTAATCACATAATTATCGATGAATACCATAGTTATATTAATATTATGTAAATAACCAGTAATAGTGATGGTGATGGTGATGATGGTGGTGATAAAGAGGATGATGGTGATGATGGTGGTGATGATAATCATAGTTAACACTCATATGGTACCTACTATGTGCCAGGCACTGTTTTAAGTGCTTTTTAAATATTATCTCAAATGATCCTCACAGCAACCCTAAGAAATAGGGATTGTAATTATCTTCATTTTACAGATGAGGAAACTGAGGCAAATAGAAGTTATGGGACTTTCCCAAGGTCACATAACTAGTAAGTATCTGAGGCCAGATTTGAATTCAGGTCTTCCCAATTCCATGTCCACAGTTTGGTCCATTGTACAACATAGCTTATTATTATTCTTCTACATATAGGAGGAATTGGTGGGGTCAGATCCAAGAGTCAATGACTTGAATGTAGACCAGTCATGTAGCTAGAGCTAATTCCACAGACAGGCAGCCTACATGCCACAAAAGTCCCCAGAAATAGACCTCAATACCATAGCCCTAGAGGAAAGCCCCCACATGTTGGGTGGGCCCCCTCTGAAGGGGACACATGAGGTTCAATTAGCTCCTTGAGTTAGGTTGAGTATTTGGGGAGATGTTGTGGATCTGACGAGGCTGGAGTCAGTGGCTTTCTTCTAAGCTGAAAGTGATGAGATTCACCATAGTGGGCATGTATGTGGGCTTTTACTAATGTCCCACAGCAGGACTCCAAGGTTTGTTCTGCAGGAGTTTTATCCCCATTTTACAGATGGGGAAACTGAGGCTCCAAGAGGCATATGTTATTTGCCTGTCATCACAAGTCTTTGTTAGACCAACCTCTGCTTGTTCCAGAGTCCAGGTTTAGTGTTTGGCCCCATTGCCAAATTTTCACAGCTGAAAGTAATATTTCTCTCTTCATATTTTCTTACAGATCTTTTTCTCGATCTCTCCTTTTCCCCATTAAATTCCACCTTGTGGGCATTCCCCCAGCCCTTAATAGGTTGTAAGCTATGTGAAGACAGGGACTGTGTTATTTTTCATCACTGCATCCCCGGTGCCAAGCATAGAGCCTTGCATGCAACAGGTACTTGGCCAATGTTTTCTGGGAGCAGAGAGTCACCCATGGAAACCTACACCCCTGGCTTCATGGGGATTTTCCCAATGTGCACTAGGACATTGATGTGACCTGGCTTTGTGACGATTGAGAAGCTTTCTATCATCAGGGAATTTTTGCTTTTATTTTAATGAATGTTAGACTTTGTTTGGCATCACTGAGGCTAGGATTATGTGATTCCTCTCTCCTTATTGACTGAGGGATTCATGGGCCCCTGGTGTTTATGTTGTCTGTTAGGGTTTGGCTCTCATTGATGGAGCTCTGACACTGGGCTCATTGGAAAGCCACTCTTTGGCTCTGTGAAAACTTGCAAGTACTTTTGTTTCTTTGATGCTCTGGATTGCACGGCCATGAGCCCAGATGTCCCACTCGATGGACGTGCCAGGGGTCTGAACATCTTTATCTTCCTGTCATTATTAGATCTTTGGGGCCTGGGTTACTTCCTTTCATTTCTTAGATGAGGAGAAAATGTTCTTCCTTTATCACCATCCTTGCAGAAGGCTCGTCTTCACTGAATCATGAAAGTCAGGACTCTGGCCCCTTGGCAGCTGCACCATTCTCCAGCCTCATTTAAAATTCCCTGGGATTTATTAGGAGAACTGTTTTATGATGGTCTTTCTCTCCCTCCTCATTCCCCTCCCAGAGAGTAATAAAAGTACTTCTGAAATACTTTTTTTTTCCCCCAAGCCTCAAATTATTGTAGTTTAAAACACAGAATATCCAAGCTGGGAAGGACTTTAGACTATAAAAGAAAATATGTCATAGCAGGGAAGGACCTTAGAACACAGATTAGGGAACGTCAGATAATGAAGTGACTTTAGAATCTAGAACTGAACATGCCAATGCCATGTTCTTTCTTAGAACACAGGACACACTCTTTGTGTTCCAGCCAGATCTTGTCCTTGTCCTTGTACTGATCACCAGCCATATTCCTGCCCTTGAATTTCTGTTCTTTCTATCCCTGAGGTATAAGATGATCCAACCCTCCTCTGTGACTTGCCAACATTCTTCTGGGTCTCCTCCAAATGCCAGCTGGAAGGGATGCCCTCTAGTCTGACCCCACGTCATCTTTTTTTTTTCCTTCATCTCCTCCCTGATCAATTATAAGTTGGGGCAAGAACCATCAATTCTGGAAACAGCAAACAGCTGCTAATCACCTGCTCATCACTGCTTCCTAGACTCTGCCCTCAAGGAGTGTCCATCCTGCTGGTGGTAAAGGTGAATGTCTCAAAGATAATTTGAAGCAGAAGCTGGGACCAGAGGTCCCAGGGAGGTTTGCCATAGGAGTCTGCTCCACGTTGGCTGAGTCTTCATTCCAAGAGCCTGAGGGGAGGAGAGAGGACATTCCAAGTCTGGAGTCAGATTGAGAAGCTTTAACTGGCAGGCTGAGGATATTGTAGTTTATCTTAATAGTATGAGGGAGTCATGGAAGATTCTGAATAAGGGAATGACCTGATCAGAATTGTGCTTTGGAAGTCTCTTGGCAACCACGTGGAGGATGGATCGAACCAACAGCAGAACAGGTAAGGAGATGTTCTAACAGTCTAGAGGCAATGAGGACCTAAACTGGGGAGGGGTGAGGGGGTGGGCAGGGCTTACCTTGGGAAAGGAGAGACAGAATTGATAGAACTTGGCAACTGATTGGACTTGGGGGGAGTGGGTTGAGGGAGAAGGAAGAGCTGAGGAGTGAATCCAATTTGATTCCACAAATATTGATTAATTGCCTTCTATGGGCTGGGTTCTGAACTACAAAGAGAAAGAACAGAGCAGATCATGCCTTGAAGGAGGTTCTACTCATCCTAAAGGGATCAAAGAGCACAAGGAAGTAAACATGAAGGATTTCCAAGTACTACAAGGTGATTGAGTCCAAGAGGGAAAGAGTGGCACTAAGTAGGGGGAGGGGGAAACAGTGAAGCTCTGTGTTCCCCAGGGGCCTGATCTGTGCTTGATTCTCCCAGGTCTGGGGGAGGGGAGAATTCAGTGCAAATAATGGGTGAGGGTGCAAAGCTTCTGAAGCTAGAGATGGTCTGGCTGGAATGGTGAGGATGCAAAGGGAAAGACCATGAAACAAGATTGGGGAAGGGAGTTAGAAGCCAGACTGTGGGGAAGCTTCATAGCTCTCAGACAAAAGACTTTCATTTGGTCCTGAGGTAATGTCAGGTCAGAGGAGTTTTTGAGGAAGTGGGTGGTGTGATGGGAAGTGTGTCTCTGGATGACTGAGGCTATGAACCTGGGGGAACGGCATGATGGGGGTCTCAACAGAAACAGATAAAGTTAGGAGGAACATGTTCAGTTGGCAGGGGAGGGAGGAAGGGGGCAAAGGAATTATGTTTCTGATGTTCAATCATTTCAGCCATATCCAACTCTCCATGACCCCACTGGCAGAGATACTGGAGGGGTTGGCCATTTCCTTTTCCAACTCATTTTACAGATGAGGAAACTGAAGCAAACAAGGTTAAGTGACTTGCCCAGAATCACACAATTATTAAGATTTGAACTCAAGAAGAAAAAGTCTTCCAGAGCTCTATTCACTGCCCCATCTAGCTGTCCTCTGCTAAGAAAGAGAGGTGGAAAAAGATGCCTCGTTCACACCTCCTTCCCCTCTCTCTCTCTACACACACACACACACACACACACACACACACACACACACTCACACACACACACACACACACACACACACTCACACACATACACAGACACACACACACACAAATACA
Organism: Pseudochirops cupreus; assembly: GCA_028627135.1. Lineage (NCBI taxonomy): Eukaryota > Metazoa > Chordata > Mammalia > Diprotodontia > Pseudocheiridae > Pseudochirops > Pseudochirops cupreus. Next base: position 4,124,163 of record CM053581.1, on the reverse strand, counting down.
CACATACCCACACAAACACAATCACACACATACATACACACAAACACACATATGTATACACATACATAAACACACATGTATACAGACATACATTCTCTATCCCAGGGTTCAGCACTAGGAACAAAACTCCATGCCTAATCCACAAGATAACAAAGGTTTGTTGAATGAACATACAAGTTAGCCTAAGCCAATGTCTTCCTGTTTCAGAAGGGGCAGTGGAGGACCATGGAAGAAAAGCTCTGGGCTCAAGTCACCAAAGATGTGTGTGACAGAGTTGGGACAAAAATCCAGGCCCCTTCTAGCTGCCAGGCTGGCTCTATCCATCAGACTCCACAGCCTCTTTGTCATATTCTTCCTCTTCTGGGCTCCCCAGTTAAAGCAATCACGTTCATGATCTGATACCCACATAGGCCAAGTTTGATGTATCTGATTGGTCTGCCTTTCCTCTGAACTTCCAGCTGCCAGATGTGGGCTCGGGGAGGATAAAGATCAGCAGCCCTCTGGGGAACATTCTGTTTCTCTGGAGAGCCAGAAAAGGATTGGATGGAAATAAAGAGAGTTCAGGGAGCATGGGGTGAGTCATGGGTCCTTGAAATCACTCAAGAACCCAGATTCTCCACCTTTAGACTTTCCCTGAACCCTACCCCTCTTGGTTGGAAGAAGGGGATTAATTCATCTTGACCCTTGTGAGGAGATATGTAACCTGGGCCAACGGCTCCAGATGCCTTTTTTATTACCACATCATAAAGCAATATTAAATGATTTCTCAAACCACGGCCAGAACATCTGTTATTGAACATTAGAAATGTGGTTTATCCCCAAATAAGCAAGCTGGCACTCAGCCCTGGCTAAAGTCATTCTTTACCTATAGTGGGAGAAGCCATGGACATTTCTGTTTCTCAATCTGGCACACAAATTGTTTTACCCTCAAATGGTCTGTAAGGAGATATGGATATTTAAACATGTGTGATCCTGGACAATGGCTACATTTTCTCTTTCTTCTCCAGAGCTGGGGTCCAAGTTGGGGGTGTAGCTGGTAACCAAGATGTAGGAATTGTTCCTGCTATCAAATCCCCTGAAATCTCTTTCCCCACAGGCTATCCTGGAGCATGCTGGGAGAGAGGTGAGGAGCTGAGTGAAGAGATACATGTTAGATGCCCAGTCCTGTCACCTATTGGCTATGTGACTTCGTCCAAGACTCTTCATCTCTCTTAGACTCCATTTCTGCCTCTGTAAAATGAATAGGTTTGACTAGAATCTCCAAGGGCCCTTCCAGGTCTAACATTTCATGAGTTTCCAGGTCTGTTTTAAGCATAATTATTCACCAAAGCTGTCTGTAAGGGTAGCCTTCATCGGGCTGGTCAATCGGTCACTCCACCCAAGAGATGTAAGCAATAAGATGCTGTACCATGATAGTTTACCCAAGGTCAAGGGTTAACACGTCTCCATCAACTGAACAAAGACTTTAAGGACAAAACGTCCCCGATGAATTTAAATGTCTTGGAAAGTCATTACATGATCTGGAGTGAGTGTGGATGTAAATGTGGATGCACTTACCTTGGCAATACAGAATAAGGCTCATTCACCACTCCCACCACTCACACACAAAAAATATAATTACACAGAAAACCACGAACACACACAAACATGCCCAACAAAACCACGCTCACACTCAACCACAGGCACACACACAAATATACACAACCATGTACCCTAATACACTCACATACACAGGCACATATGACTTTAAAGTTTGGTACAGGGTTTAGGCAGCTTCTTCTAAACCTGCTAACAACCATGTAAGGCAGGTACCATAGGTCCCATTAGGTCCTTTTATAAAGGGAAAACATGTTCTGAAAGTGAATTGATTTGCCCAGAGTTACAAGACTGATGAGTGTCAGAGATCACACTTGAACTCAGGTCTTCCTAAGGACCACCCTCTAGGTATGAGGCCAGGAGGCCCTTCAATTTATTCTTGTTGTTGTTGTCAGCATCAGTATTCTCATCCTCATTTGAGCCACAGCTGGCAAGATTGATGAGAATTCTTCCCTGTAAAAATCATGCAATGTAATGGAAGAAACTGTGAACTTGGAATCAAGGGACCTGGGTTCAAATCTCAAAAGAACTTCCTACTAGTCTTCAGGACCAGTCACTTCCCTTCTGAATCTCTGTTTTCTCCATCCTTAAAACTGTAGTTGTAAAGAGCTAAAAAGTCATGTATGACAAGTCACAAGAAGGATCAACCAGAGGTAACCGGCAGAAAGACGTGACTGAATGAAGGGAGATAGGGCAAAGCTTCCTGTGGAATCTAAAATAGGACAAAGCCAGGGAAGCCAAGAAGGAGAGATGAAGAGGGAGCACGGGGAATGGGCAAAAACCCAAATGGCCAGGGCCAAGAGGTGGAGTATCTTGTTATTAGAATAGCCAGGAGGCCACTGGCACTGGATCGCAGAGGCCTCATCATAAGGAATGTATGAGAAGACTGAAAAAGTAGGAGGGGACCAGGCCTTTTGTATTCAATCCTGGAGGCCATAGGGAGCCACTGGAGCTTAGTGAGCAGGGGGTGACACTATCAGACCAGTGTTTTAGGAAAATGACTTTAGTAGTTGGATGGATGGAGAACTGGAACAGAGAGAAACTTGAGGCGGGGACTCTCCCTCCACTTTAGTCTTGGCTTGTAGCCTTTTCAAGTTAAATAATTTACTTTCAGTTCAGTAGCTGCCCTCAATGCCTTGTTCATCCTCATTAAAGGTATCTGACAACATTCCTGAAAACATGTTAAGGAGCATGGCAGCCTGCACATGGCCCTACTTCACTCTACTGATGACTGGGGAAGGGTGAGAGCATCACTCACTATCCAGAACCTGGGAGAGCATGCTGCTGTGAGAATGGAGCACAATATTGATGAACTTTTCTGGACAAAACCAAATTTTCCTGTCATCTTCCAGAGGTCCTCACAACTGACAGTATCAAAGGCCTTGGTCTGATCTACAAATATTGTGTACAGACCTCTGCTCTGCTCCTGGCGTTTCCCTTGGAGTTATCTATATGGAGAACCACATTGACTATTCCTCAGCCCTTTCTGAAGCCACACTGGCGCTCAGGTAGATGACCATTTTCCAGGTGAAGAGTCAGCCTATTAAGGAGAACTCTGGCAAGAATCTTGCCAACAATGACTAAGAGAGAGACACCCTGTGATTGTCAACCTATCTTCTTAGGATGGTGGTACCCTCAAGTGTAGTGGGGAACTTTGGAGTGGGAAAGGACTCGGGGAGAAAGATGAGTTCAGTTTGGGACATGTTGGGTTCAACAGATAAGCAGTCAAAGAAGCAAGACCAGAGGTTGGCAGAATTTAGATTAGACAGGTAGGTTTGTGACTCACCAGCATAGAGGTGATAATTGAATCCAAGGGAGCTGATGAGATCACCAAATGAAATGATACAAAGGAAGAAGAGTAGCCAGAGCAGAGCCGTAAGGGACGCCCATGACTTATGGATGTGGCCTGAAGGAAGAACCAGCCAAGGAGACTGAGAAAGAGTGGTCAGACAGGTGAGAGGACCAGGGGAGAGTAGGATCTCCAAAACCCAGAGAGAAGAGGGTGAGCAAGAGAGTCAGTGGCTGCGGAGAAGTCAAGGAGAAGGAGGATCACAGAAAGTTCATTGGATTTGGCAGCTAGAAGATCAAGAGATTTAGAGAGATGATTTTGATAGAATGATAAGGTCAGAAGCCAGATTAAAGAGAGTTAAGAAGAGGGTAAGGGAGAAGGACACAGAGGCACATATTGTAGATCACCTTCTCAGGGAGCTTAGTCACAAAAGGGCAGAGATATGAAAGGATCACTAAGGAGTATCAAATGAGGGTTTTTTGAGGATGGGGGAGACATGGGTATGCTTGCAATAGTATGAAAGTAGACAATAGAGAGAGACTGAATATATGTGAGGGAGCAGGATGATAGAGGGAACAGTTTACTGGAGGACAGAGGATGGAATGTGTTCATTTGCTCATGTAGAAGGGTCAGCCTTGGCAAGAAGAACCAAATTTTCACTTGGGACAAGTATAAAAGAAGAGACAATGAAAGAAGGCATGAAGAGATATGACAAGATGAGGAGAGAGAGAGAGAGAGAGAGAGAGAGAGAGAGAGAGAGAGAGAGAGAGAGAGAGAGAAAGCGCTCCAAATGGCTTCAGGTTTTTTTTCTGTAAAATATGAGGCGAAACTTCCAGCTGAGAGGAAGAGAAACTATGGGAGGTGAAAAAGCTTGGAAGATCTTCCAGGTGAGTAGGCATTGAGTTAGGGAGACTAATTTATGGATTGATTAATTTATTCTATTTTTTCCTTAGAAGAAAGATTTGAACAAGTCAGTCACCAACAATACATTCAGCATTTATTGGGCTCTGGGAACTATACTAAATTCTAGAGATGCTAAGAAAGGCAAAGGTGTGGCCCTTGCCTTCAGGGACCTTACAGTCTAATGGGAGAGATAGAATGCCAAGACATAGCCGCATGTGAGCTATTTACAAAGAAGATGGAAGTTGTGAAACAAGAGCTCCTGCCCTCAAGGCGCTTACGCTCTGCTGGATGACAGCATCCTCTCCCTCAGGTTTGCTTGGCCTCTGAGATTGGCAGGAAAGGAAGGTGTGCTCAATTCCTCTTCTGTTCAAATCCTTACCAATTTCAAGACTTGGATCAGATGGTCTCCATGGCCCCTTCCGGCTCCACACTGCATGATTCTTGCCTCATTTTCTCTCCTGCATACAGTAGGCAGTCAATATTTGCTTGTCTGGGTGATTATGGTGAGAGAATGGGAGGCAGAAATCAGAAACGGCTTCTCTTCTTATTCCCCAGTCTCCATCCTTGGAACTTCTCACTTTATCAGTGATAAAGAATCTGTTTACTCTTACAGACAAGCTTCAAGGTGTAGAGCTGGGAGGAATCTTGGACACCATTCAGTTCAGTCCGCTCATTTTACAGATGGGAAGACTGAGGCCCAGGGAAAGGAAGGGGCTTGCCCAGAGTCCCCTGGAATGTCAGCTCCTTGAGAGAAGGGTCTGTTTTACTTTTTTCTCTTTTGGCACAGCCCAGGCATCTGATAAATGCTTGTTCAGTGATTGAGTGAATGATTGATGGCTATGGCCCCCAGCCCCGAAGCTGGCCGCCCAGGTTGAATAGTGATTCACATTCAAAGGAGCAGGGAAATGAACCATTATCCTCTCCTTGATACTGATGATCTGGGCTGATGTGTTGGGTTTTTAAAGGTTTTATTAATGTGCTTTATTTTTTATATTACAAACTCAGATCACGTCCACTTCCTGAGAAGCCTCTGGCAATAAAGCCCTGATCTTCACTCTCAGACACAGCCCTGAAAGCACCTGCAGCACTGAGGGACACGTGGCTGCCGTCTGGCAGGAAGATCTTAGGTAGGCGGCATTTAGAGCTCGTTGAACTCGTCAACACACATTTATGAAGCTCCTACTGTGTGCAGATGCTGTGCTCAGGGCTATGGGTACAAATGAGAAAAAGAAAGACGGCCCCTCCCCTCAAGAAGCTCTCTGGCTAAGGGGGAGACTCTGCATCAGAGGGAGCTGAGAAGTGGAGAGGAGGTCCTGATGGGAGTGGAGGCATGAGGAAGGGGAGGAGGGAGGATTCCCAGGGGAGGAGCTGAGGATTAAAGCCGACTCAGTCTCCCTGAAAAGATTTCAGATGATGAGTTTATCTGGGGGGAGGCAGATATTAGGGGGTCAAAGTGAAGCAGAGCTGGGGATAGGCAGAAGGACAGAGACAGGGACAGGGACAGACACAGAGACAGAGATAGGCGTAGGGGTAGTGACAGAGACAGGGACAGAGATGGGAGTGGGGACAAGGACAGGAGCAGGGATACAGACATGAGCCTGGTTTTCCTCTCTCCAGGTCCAGAACTCTGCACGGCAATAAATAACTCATAGCAAGAGAACTTGGGTTCAAATCCTACCTCTGAGCAGCCTGGTGTGACCTTAGTCAAGCCACTGAAGCCACTGAACTTCCCATGCCTCAGTTTTCTCACTTGTAAACAGAGAGACTTGGCCTCATGTGTCATTGGCTCCAGATCTCTGGCCCTATGAGCCTTGGGAATAGTGAGAACCATCCATCTGACAGGTCTTGGCAGAGTGCTGAGATGGAACTTTGGAGGAAGAGAGTTGTACCTGGGGTCTGGATTCAAATCCTACTCTTCCCACTAATTGACTATATGATCTTGGACAAGTCCCCACATATATGGGCTTCCATGTTCTCTGCAAAATCTGGTGGCTTCTCTCAGCCCCGCTTCTTGCCAGTGTCTTCCCTCGGCTGATTTTTTCCAATTTATTCTGTCTATACCTTGTTCCTACTGGGTTGTTTGTATGTCCCCTCCCTGTGAGAATGTGCATTCCTTGAGAGCAGGGACTGTTGCCTTTCTTTATGTCCTCAAGGCTTAGGACTGAATCTGTAGGTGTCTAATGAGTGCTTCTTAATAGCTATTATTTATAAAGCTCACTCAAGTTTGCCAAGAACTTTCCAATATTATCTCATTTTATCCTCATAACAGCAGCCCTGGGAGGTAGATGCTGTTGATTGTCTTCATCTCACAGGTGAAGTGCACTTGCCCAAGGGCCCACTTCTAGCAAATACGGAAGCCTGATTTGGCTTGTTCTCCATGGCCAGTCACTGACACATCACAGTTTCTTACCTCAGAGAAGACTTTGAGAAAGCAATTATTGATTGATGGGAGTATGGGCATCCCATGTGCCACAAAGTTATGGGGAATGTAAAGATGTGGTTTTGTGTGTGTGTGTGTGTGTGTGTGTGTGTGTGTGTGTGTGTATGAGAGAGAGACAGACAGACAGACAGACAGACTGACTGACTGACTGGCTGACTGACTGACAGACTGACTGATGGCATCTCTCTGCCTCCCAACTTGTCTGTGGACCCCCTGAGGGCAGAGATTGTGGCTGGGGCAGCTCTGTCTCCCCCAGCTAAGGGCCCTCCCCCCAGTGGGTATGCCATGTTAGCTCAGAGGATCACTGGGTTATCAGCTGGGTCTCAGTACAGGAGGTCTCCTATCTCCTTGGAGTGGATGGTGGCTAGTGGCCAGACTAACCTCTCCTCAGGCACCCTTGGCAAAAACAGGTTATTAAAGCCATAAACTGTGAATTCATGAATAACTGATGTGGATCCCAATAAATCTGTGCCTGAACTGAGGGATGTTATTTTTGGGAATGGACTCGATTTCTATGGGATTTGCAAAGATAAATGCCTTCCATCACATCCTCTCTCTTGTCCACCCTCCCTCAGAAGGCACTGGGTGTGCCGATCAGGTAGATAAAGACATGGTTGACAGCTTCTCTCCTCTCTTCCCCCTCTCCTCTCCTGAGGTCTGACTTCTCACTTCCCCAAAATTGTTAGTTTCAAATGTCTCCTTTTCAGTGTTGATGCGGTCAAAATCAGCCTTTTCCTCTTTAGTGGGAATGAGATGACTTGGCTTCACCATAGTTCTGGAGCCTCCCAGGACCAGAGGGCAGGACACAGAGCAGGGGAGTGGACAGTTGGAGTCACGTTGTACACAGACTATCCATCTAGGAACACGACTGTCTTTAAAATGCTCAGCTCCAGAGCTCAAAAGACAGGAACAATCTTCAGCTCAGGCATCCTCCAAGCAGGTGTATGCCCCGATGACGGAAAGTCTCATTGATATTGAACATTCCTAGAATCACTTTGATTCTGAACAAAGTGGATGCCGCTGGTTCGAGGGCTGGCTGAACAAACAGTGGTGCGGAAGCCTACGAGAATATCATCGCGCCATAAAAATGACAGAAATGAGGGAAGATTTGCCAAACGAGCCGATTGTGCACAACGACGGCGAAAAGGCAAAAAAAAAAAAATGCTGAAACACAGCAAGCGTCACATCAGCCGTATTGTCTCCTCAAATGAGACGGCTTCTGGAAACGTGCCTGTTACACAACAGGTGCTGAATCCGCCCTTGCTCCCTCTCCCCTTTCCCAATATCGGTCCTGGTAGATAGGTGAAAAATCCAATTCCTTCCTCTTAGGACAGAGGTGGGAGACTATAGGGGCAGTGCTGCATATTGCCTGACACAGTTATGGGGCCAGTTGGTTTTGATGAGCAGATCCCCCTTGCTACCAACGTGGAGTTTATTAGGGGCACATCTAAAGAACCAACTGGGATACAAAAAAAGATGGTGTGGAGAGAACAGTTAAAAAAAAAAAAGTGAATAAAGGCCCCGGGGCTGACAGGTCTGAAGCTCCGGGGCTTTATTGAGCAAACCAGGAACAACATACAGGAGGTACTGGGAGCCAGAAGGAACCTTACAGGCCCTTAAGTCCAGCTGTCTCATTTTACAGATGAGGAAACTGAGGGCAGGATAAGTTAGGTGACTTACCCAGGGTCACACAGGTAATGTCCTGTGTCTCTTGAAATATCCCCAACTGCCCTGGGGAGAGCGAACTAGAACCTCCCACTTCTAGAACATTGTCAGGGTTTACTAGACACTTTCCTTACCCCATCCTTGGCTGGAGGCTGTCATTTAATGATTACTATTTCCATCTTATAAACGAGGAAATGGAGACTCAGCGTCCCATAGAAATATCATCACTGTCAGGACTCAGGAGACGGTGCTTCTAAATTTCGGTTCCGGAAGGAATTCGTTTAAGGACCTTGGACAAGTCCCTTTCCCTAACCTCTTTGTCTTCATAAGTCAAATGAGTTTGGATCTCTGAGATTCTCCTCAGCTCGGACGTGACTTTTTCTCTGTTCTAAGAGAACAGAGGGTCCTTCTCAGCTGTAACACAGAATGTTTTAAGGCACCTCTCAGCTCTGTCATTTTGTGTTCTGAGGTCTCCCCCACCTCTGATATCCCATGCTCTGTTGATCTAAGGTCCACTCAAACTCTGAGATTCTGTTGGCTGCCCAGGTTCACAAAGCAAATGATGTAATCAGAATTAAATTAAAATCCAATGAATTCTGACTCATTGATGCATTCAGGAAAATATTATGCACCACATCCCCTAGCGAGTTCTGCTAAGCACCAGTGGAGATACAAAGTTTAGAGAAGGCAGGCATCTGCCCTCAGGCAACTTCCAATCTAGTAGTGACCTAAGACTAGATCACTCTAATGTTCAGTGTTATGGAAACACTGGCAAGTCTGAGGAACAAGGTAGAGACTGAGCATTCTAGGTCCAGGGCTCTGACCACTGCACCACACTGCCCCCAAGCATGTCCTCCATCACCAATAATGAAGACCAAGTTATCCTAAGATCCCATGCCAGTGGTCCCCAAGATGACTGAGTCACCCTAAGATCCCATGCCAGTGGTCCCCAACTTCCTCATCCACAAGAGTTCATTATTACCATCACTTTTTTTTTCCTTTGCCCAAACATCAAAGTCATTGTACTATTCCTTTCGGCAAACTGAAATAATTCATGAACACAAACAGCTCTTGGGAATTCAGAGATGCTTGAAGATGAATGTGCATCATTTATCAATCTCTACAGCAGCTACAAATGTTGGGAACACAGTCCAACATTGACATGGGGGCCTGGTTATTTATTCTGTCCTCTGAACGACTGCTTTCTAATTCTTTTTGTGGAGTCAGGCCAAATATTTCATGGGTAGTAAATAACCATAAAAACTGACCAGGCCTGGTGCCTGTATGGGTTCACAAACCTCATTCGTTCACCCACATTGTTCTAGGCACAGCCAACAAGCCCACTCTAGACAGTCATGGAGCCTCCAGAAGCAAATTTCTAATTCTTTTATTT
>CM053581.1:4085252-4113877 GCA_028627135.1 Pseudochirops cupreus | reverse complement strand
GAGCAGAACCAGGAAAAATTTGTACACAATCACAGACACATCATATGTGTGATGACCAACCTTGATAAACTGGACTCTTCTCAGCAACTCACAGCTATAAGACAACTCTACAAGTCTCAGAATGGAAGGAGATATCTACATTCAGAGAAAGATCTAGAAAGACTAGAGTTTAAATGGAAACTGAAGCAATACATGCTATCATTCTTTTCCATGTTTGGTTTTGTTTCTTTTTTTCCCATTGTTCACTCATTGGTTACAACCCTTCTATACAACCAGACTGTTGTGCAGTGTAAAAGTATTTGCAGATCCTATACATGATTGCATGCCACCATGGGTGGGGAGGGAAGGGAGGGGAGAAAATTTGAAAGTCAAGGGATTGTGGAACTGAATCTTGTAAACTAAAAGTAAATGAACAAGTCAATGAAAAAAAAAAGATATAGAATTCAGCAAGAAAGGATCCAAGAAAGCTTCATGGTCATGGGAATGTCTGAGAGGACCCTTGACAGAGCTCACAGAAATAGATGGAGATACTTTCTGTAAGATCCTCTAGGAAACCAAGCCTCCCTCCTTTTGTATACAGAACATCTTTCTTGGATGCCATACCCTCCTTCTGTTGAAGCCTTTCTCTGATGTCCATTCCATCAAGAGAAACTTGTTGCCCTTGCTGTAGATATAGTGGGCTTCCTCCAGTTCCTGACTCCATGGGGATGGAAGGCCCTCCTGACAACTGATGATGTGCTTTAAGACATTCATGAATGATGTTGAAGTCTTTTCTGCAGGAGAAACTCTAATCTCATGAGCCTTTCCTCATAGGAACTCATTTTCTTTCTTTCTTTTCTTTCTTTCTTTCTTTCTTTCTTTCTTTCTTTCTTTCTTTCTTTCTTTCTCTCTCTCTCTCTCTCTCTCTCTCTCTCTCTCTCTCTCTCTCTCTCTCTCTCTCTTTCCTTCCTCGCTCCCTCCCTCCCTTCCTTCCTTCTCACCTCAAACAGCTAGACTGAGGCCAGTCAAATCCTACTTTTACTAGATTTCTAATTTTCTTTTTGGACAAAAAGCTTTAGTGTTCAAGATATTACAGAGTCAAACTTAATATACCCCTGAACACTTACTGTGTCTACACCTGCCTCCAATAGTACTCTGTATCCCAGGCTTCGTTAATCTTCTGAGTTCCTCAAAGGACAAGGGGAAACAGCACAAGATTCTAAGTCACCAGCATCTAGTTGGCAGCTTCTCCATGCCACATGTGTTTGGCAGTGTAGACACATGGTGGAAAATCTGAATGCTTGGGGAAGAATCACAGCCAACTAGGAGAATCCTGAAGAAATAGATGGGGCTAACCCTGTGGTGAAGACAGTTATGATTGATGGGTAACGGAACCCTAAAAAAAGCATATGCATTGGCTTAATGGAGTCAGCGAACAGCCATGAATTGAGTGTTCTATAGGGTCTGGGCTTTTATCCCTCCAGGGTTGTGGAAGCTCTTGGCAAAGGCAGGCTGTGCTCTTAATTGCCTGTGGTTTGCAATCATCCTGAAGAAAATTCAGGGTGGTTCATTGCCCAGTTTCATTGTGATCCAGCCCCAGACATAGCTAGTATGGTCCCTTTGGCTGAAATGACTTGTCAGCCCTGGAGAGGAGCTTAGGTCCTGCAGGGACAGGGGCTCCCTGGGCCACCATGGATGGGCTCTCCTTGCTAATGGGGTCTAATGGCATCAGAATAATCAATTAGAGAAGGAACAGGAAGCCCTGCACTCCTGGCATCTGAGATTGCAAAGGACCTCAGGAGGTCCCCTGTCCCTGAGGCCAACCTGGAAAGACAGCCTTGTTCTCTTACTGAGAGGAGTGGTGGGGTGTGTGCTGTTACCATTGATGATCTGTTGCAAATCTATGGTATTTCCCTGCCATCCAGAGAAGCACTGGGGAGAGGTCACTGGAGAAATGCTCCATGCAAACTGTGGTGGCTTTTGTGGACTGGTTCCCACGTCATTCATTCTCTTGTGTCAAGGAAGTCACCAGCTCACTCACCGTCTTTCTATCCTTCCCAGCCCCCACCCCCTTCCAGTCTATGGGACAATGACATCTGCAAGGATGCTTTCCTCCAGCCTCCCCATTTCTCCATCTCCTCAGACCCCGGGATCTACTGCTTTGTTCCACATGAGCCACGTGACCAGGTCACACCCTGGACTTCACTGTTATGCACATTGTATTTGCTTAATCAATAACTCTGGTGTCTCTCCTCCATTTATCCCTGCACTTTACATCTCCTAAGCCCATTCTTTGCACTATTGAGACTTCCAATCCTCAACCTTTCAGTGCTGAGGTGCTGACTTCAATTATAATCTCTCACCAATAGTTAGCCAGTTCAACTCTGCGATGCCCTTGACTCTTGAGTCCTTCACTGCCAATCCTTCTGGGCACAATCTCTCCTCCACAGACCCCCCTGGTCTTTGGGACAGTGGGTCCAATGTTCAAAAAGGTGCTACAAAGCATTCTCCCCAGAAGTTTCATGGCACATTCTTGTAGGACATGGCATCATTGTCCCTGAGTTGGTTCTCTACTGCGTTGGTTCTCTACTGAGTTGGCTCAAGCTGGATTAGCCTCTGCTAAGAATGAACTCTTTCCAGGGATTGGTTGGGGCAGCTTCCAGCATAGGCTGTCATGGATTCCCATGTCTGGACCTCTATTGGCTCTTCAGACCTTTGGAAGCTCATAGCATCATCACATCACAATGTGGTTTGTTCCCACTCTAAATCTCACTCACCTAAGATCAGGAAAGAAGAAAAATTTGTTAATATGTCAGCTACTGTGCTAAGCACTGAAGATACAGACAAAGGCAGAAGACAATTCCTGCCCTCAAGGGGCATAATCTAATGGGGGAGACTGCGCCCAAACAATTATGTACAAATTATAGACAGGATAAATTGCAGGTGACCTGAGAAGAAAGTATTAAGGGGGACCAGGGAAGGCTTCCTGAGGAAGGTGAGATTTTAAGAGGGGGAGGAAGAGAAGGTCTTCCTTCTCTTCTAGAGAAGGAAGTGGGGTGGGGTGCTAACTGGCATCCACCACACACCGAGGGTTGGACCAGGAGGGCAGCTTGGGTTCTGTTCTTTATCTGTTTCTGTCTAGAGGTAGAGGGGTAGAGGATGAGAAGGAGAGGAAGTAAAGGAAGGGAAGAAGGGGGAGGGAAAAGGGAGAGAGGGGTAGAGGAGGGAGAATAGAGTCAATACAAGGAGAATCAGGAAAAGCTTCTCCTCGGGGATGATTCATGAGCTCGCCCTTTGAAGGAAGGCAGAGTCTCTGTGTTTGTCCAGTGTGTGGTGGGTGCAGGGAGGAATCTGCCCTAGGAAGGGGACCATTGGAGGCCTCCAATGAGGCTCCAGTTCTGAGAGGCTGGGAGTCACTCACATGAAGGTAGCTGTCAGTGGTGAAGGCCATTGGACTTGCCTGGGGTGTCCACCCTGGCTTTGCCAGCCCTCTCACTCTGAACCTGACCTGGTCACTCACTTCAGTCCCCTCTGGGCTGTAGTGCCCCTAGCTCCACCTTTGTGTTGGGGGGTGAAAATCCCTGACCCCCACGCCCACCCTAGAGGGCAGCTGGAAGGAAGGGCCTTGGTTAGCATCCACCATATGCCTAGGATTGGACCAGGAGGGCAGCTTGGGTTCTGTTCTTTGTCTGTTTTTGTCTAGAAACCTTGTGATTCTCTTTGGCCCTTCTCCTATTTGAGGGCATTTCCTTTCCTTTTCTCAGCCTTTGGGAATCCCTAGGACCACTCAAGGCTCATCCCCAAGGCCCCTTCTTCTGTGAAGGCCTCCCTGTTCTCTCCCTCCCTCCCCAGATCCCCAGTGAAAATGTGGACTCTGCCCCCGGGTGCTTTGGCTGGAGTGGTGAGCCTCTGGTCCAAGGCCAGGCCTCCACATCCCCTCTTGGCTATTTTCACACCTGCCCCAGGAGTCTAGGGAAGCCAAACTTCCCTTCCTAAGAGCATCAAAGCAGCCTTGGGTGGGATTGTTGGGTGAATCCTCCCCAAACCATCACAAACCTCTCCCTTTAGCTCCTCAGTCTTCTCCCCCGTAGTTCTAAGACTCTAGATTTAGAGCCAGAAGGCATTTAGGAATCCAGTTCCAGCCCTTCATTTTCCAGAGGAGGGCCACAGTCGGAATTTGAACCCAGACCCTTTGGTTCCCAATGCGGGCCAGTAATTCTCTCCTGATGGCCAATGTAAGGCGATATCCTCGTAGAAGACTTAATTTGATTTTCTCCTCTTTCCACATGAACTCCCGCTTTTGAGGTCACGGGACCCCATCCATTTTCCTGGCATGTTCACTCACCACGAAGGAGGGTTGTATGACTTATGTCCCCTCCCCAAGGCAGAGCTTGAGAAAATCAACCAGAAGTCTCTTTTCCCAAAGCTCTGCAGTCCCCAGCTTCTTCCCTGACATCCTGCACCATTTTTCTTTTCCAAAAGGTGGGAACTCCATGTACTCTTCTCCCGGGGCTTGATCCTTGACATACTGGGGGCAGCCAGTATGTCACAGACGGACTATCTTTGGGGAGCGGGATCCCCGCCAGCCCTGTGGAAGCCACAACATCCTGAACCAGAAGAGAAAGCGGGGGAGACCGGGAGCTCTCACCAGCGGAGTCCATGGCCACAATAATCATGGCCAAAGAAACGAGACACCGGCGCTATGGAGAACGGGGGTGATTTATAGTTGGGGAGGGAGAAGGAGCTGGAAGTGAAGAAGGGCCGTCACAAGCTGCAGTAAGATGTGGGAAACCTTCTCGATATTGAGGCTCCCGGAGCTCCGTGGGGACGCCCTTTTCTTTAGTGCAGACTGGGGTGGTGATAATGCCATATGGCCACAGCTGAGCTCCTGACGCTTCGGCCGCCGCCGGTGGGGAGCAGCCTTGTGAGCCAAGGTCCCCACAGTCTGTGGCCAGTACACGCTCCTGCTCCCAGGGGTCATGATGTCACAAGGCTGGTGCCCTCCACACATACAGCAGCCACGTGTGTTAGCAGGTAGGCTCCGTCAGCTTCTAGATCCAGAAAAGGAATCACTCTATCAGGCAGCTGGGTGGTGCAGTGATGGAGCGTTGGATCCGGAGTCAGGAAAATCTAAATTTTTAATTTTTTTTTTTAAAATTCAACCTCAGCAGTCCTACAGCTGGGCAAGCCCCTTAATCTTTCTTGGCCTTGGTTTCATCATCTGTGAAATGGGGATGAAAATACGACCTACCTCCCAGGGTTGTTACGAGGATCAAATGAGATTGTATTTGCAAAGTGTTTTACAGCAAATTCTAGTGAAAATTAATTCATGGGGCAGCTAGATGGCACAATGGATAGAGCTCTGAAGTCAGGAGAATCTGAGTTCAAATTTGACCTCAGAGTCTGGGTGACCCTGGGCAAGTCACTGAACCTGATTGCCTTCAATAGAATAAAAATAAATACACAATGAAGCAAGCAGACATTTCCAGTGTTAGAGGCTGGATGAGATAGGGTGGAAGACTACTGGTCAGGGACTCCCTGGGAGCAATCTTGATTCTGGCTGCAACACTTACTGAGTGACCAAAAGAAAGTCACTTAACACGGAGCGTCAGTATTCTCATCTATGAAACAGGGGTGATAATATCCTACATTCTCTCTAACAAGGCTATTCTAGGGAAGACATTTTATAAACTTTAAGATTCTCAAGAACTGAGAATTTAATGTAATTATTGTAAATCATGATAGTGAGATAGTTGTAGAAAAGTGAACAGAGAGCTGGCCCTGGCATCTGGATGACCCAGTTTCAGTTCTAATTAGATACATATTGGCTGTGTAGCCCTGGACATCCCTTAACCTCTTAGTGGCTCAGGGAACTCTGTGAGGCTACATTGCTGGGCAGGTGTTGATTTGTATGGGTAGAGGAGCTTCCTCACATAGAATTCCTCAAAACAATGAAATCATGGAGCTAGTTCACCAAAAAAAGTAAAGGAATAGATTTTTTCACACAATACCCATGGTAGACCTTTGAAGTTTTCATTGAAGCCTTCTCCAATATGGCAGCTGGAAAGTCTCTGTCTGCCCTGGCTCCCAAAGAATCCCTTCTTCCTGTCAACAGCACTCATTTCTTTTGATTCTGGCATACTGATGTCTTATTTGCCCAAATGGAACATGGGTTTCCTAAGGAAAAGGAATGTGTCTTATTGATCTCCAATTGAGTTGAATGTGAGACTCTTACTCCCTGCACGGTGCCTACACAGGCCCATCACCATCACTGTGAATATCAGCATCATCACCACCATCCAAAGACCTGTGAGTGTGCCAGTGTGGGTATGCCCTACATTTCCCCAGATCCCAACCTCTCTGTGCCTTCAGAAATCAACTTTGAGAGTTTTTGTGGCTAAAAATCTCATTCTTCTGTGGAAAGCATAACAACACGCTCTTCCAGACTTACAAGGGCTAGTCCCCAGAAGGTAGACAACATTCCAGCAGTAGACCCAATGAGAACAAGTCAAATCCCAGAATTTCCACATGGGAAGGAAGCTCCCTGGTCATCCACTCCTATTCAGATCTGAACAAGAACCTAGTCTGTGCCACACATAGACCAGAGATTCTGCAGCTGAAAGACCTCCAGTGAAGAAGAATGCACTGTGTGCCCTCAAATCCAATTCCCCCCATAGCAGGGATTCAGAAGCTGGGTCCATGAACTTTTATATTTACACTGAAGAAGTCCCCCCCGAGATCCTTCATTTAAGGAGGGTGTCCAGCCTCGTCATTTCTTCATTTCTCACAAGGCTGCCCTCCTCTGGACTTCATCACCGTTGTCCTCAAGTACCTTCTCCCCCTTCTGCCTTTTCAGTCTTCCCCATTCTAATGAAAGCTGCTTGAGAGCAGGGGCTGCCTTTGCCTTGCACCCTTTTCCCAGCCTTTCACATGGTGACTGGAGCACACTAAGGATTTAATAAATGCTTTTTTGACTGAATGACTCTATCTCAATGTCATTGTTTCCCTTTGTAACACTGCACGCATTATTTTATGCATTCAAAATTATGGTTCAGAGAAGGGTCCTTGGGCTTCTCTGGACTGTTAGAAGGCTCCAGGTCACAAAGAAGGGGAAGATGTCCCACCTAGAACATCTTTGACAGGTGAACATCTAGCCTTCATTCTGAAAACCTCCCATGGGAGCTCAGCCCACTTTGGAACAGTGTTAATTATCAAGAAGTCATGTGTGTGACACACACATGTGCGTGTGTTTTCCTGTGTCCAGATGAAATCTGCTCCTTTGAAATTTCTTATGCCAGCTGCCAGTCCTGCCCTCTGAGACGAGGCAAAACCAGCTACCCCACTCTGGCATGTGACAGCTGATAATCTTCCCCTCTTCCCAACCCTGACCAGGCTTCTTGGGTTCAGGTTTACTCTCCCTGCTTCCTCCTCACAGTCTTCCAAGGAGCTTCCAAGGAGCTCAAGCCCCACAGAAATTTTTGGCTAAAATGATGTGAATCACCAAAGCTTTTGCAAGCACTCACAAATGTAATTGAAACTAAAGCTTTCTTTGGGTTTCACAGAGACAAATGGTTTCCTAAGCTATGGTATTTATTTTGAAATGGGCTTGACCAAGCCTAATTGGTTGATCAATTCATGGCTAGTGTGGCCATGGCCCTAACAGAGGCTGTGAAAAAACAAGAGAAAGACCATGGGAGTTGGAATTGGGGGAACTGAGTTCAAATTACCAGAGACAGCAGCTGCTGCTGGTGATCAGGAGGAGGGCACAGGTTCTGACCAGCCTGAGGCTACCTGTAGGCAAGAGAAAGGGCAGGGAAGAGGAGAGTCCCAGACCTTGGCTTGGCTCCTTGGAGGAAGGGTTGATAGCACTGGTGACTCAGTGTCTTCAGTATCTGGCACTGGGCTCTGCATATATGAGACTGAATAAACTCCTGTTGCATGCAGGTGAATTAAACTGAATCCTCTCAAATTGATTTGAGCCCTTATGCTGTGACCATGGAGTCCAGTACTCTGAAAGGAAGGGCAACATGCTACCAAGGGAGCCTCCTTTATAGCAACAGGGCATGGTGGCAGAGAGCTGGTGCCTCCCCAGAGTTCACGTTTGCCTGGGAGAAGGCTTGGGCATCTGGCTGTGCTGTGACCAGCTGGGGATCTTGGGCCCAGAGAATTCCTACCAACAGCCAGTCAGTAACGTCTCTGGGTCAGCGAGCCTTTCCATGCCAGACACCACAGGAGGCAGCTGTGGGAGCCTTTGCATTGGACTCAGCTGGGAGGGATCCCTTCCCATTCTGGCTATGAAAGTCCAGATGCTCAGAGCCAGAGAGTATTGTGGTCATCAATGGCTACAAGAACATTCGTTTTAAAAAGTGATATCTGACATTTTCCAGGTCCTGTTCAGTTGCCAGGAACTTTACATACATTATACAACTGGATCCCCACAACTCAGTGAGGTAAATAGGGATGTGCTGAAGTATTATCCCCATTTCACTGATAAGAAAAGTGAGATTTAGAAAGGATCAATGATTTTCCCTTGATTATATAACTGGCACAGACTAGTGTGGTGATTCACCCAGGCCCTTCTTGATCCGTGTTCATGTCCTATTCCCACTCAGCTTCCTCCTCAGAGAGACAGAAAGAGCTTTAGGATACACCCAATACAACCATCTGTGACGGAGCTGGAGACTGAGGCCCAGAAATGTCAGTACCTCCCTGCAGAGCCTAATTCAATTGATCATGTTCATTACCTTCATTTTCCATGTTCCTTTGGTCTGGTGACTTGAAAATATTTGATGGGGGAACGGCGTGTCCATTCAGGAGAGCTTACAAATGAGAGAGGCTGCTCAAACCATGGACTTCTGGGAGGATGGGGTGCCTCCAGCTCACACAGGCCCACCCCGCAATGTGGAGTCCATTACATGGAGGCTGGACGCTTGATTCAATTAGATCCTGAATCCATCCCATTGAGCAGCTGAAGCCCACAGTGAGCGCTTGCTCTCTGATGGTGAAATGCCCCCTTGGAGCTGCTGGGTTTTGATTTATTGGGAGAAGCCGGCAGGGCAGAACTCATGGCGGGGCTGATTCATGTCAGCTTCTGTCACCAGTTTTCACTTAGCTTCTTGGCCAGCTCTGACACGGCCTCCCCCAAGGATCCAGAAGAATCTGAGAGTGATCCCAGAGCCAGCTGGCTGGCTGGGGAGGGCCTCTCCAGGCAGGGAAGATGAATGGAAGGGAAGGCGGCCCCAGGTTCTGCGCAGGCTGATTTCTGTAACTCCTTCTTCCTCTGCAGTAGGAGCCTGATGCCAGGACCACACCAGCAAGGGAAAAAAACCCAGGACATGTTTATCGCACACATGGCTCCTATTTCCTGCCCTGCCTCGGAGACTGCGAGAAGGAGCCTATGTGCCCAGGTGGCCTCTTTTTCCCTCGGACCCAGACTGTCCCCTTTTCGCCCAACTCTGATTGGCCTGTGCACCTGAGGGGAGGACAGGAAAGGGGCATCCCCACGCAGGGTCTGGGAGGGTCAAGTGCCACCAATGCCCCTTCTGGTGATGTCTGACATGGCAGACAATGTGGGAGCTTTTGTGTTCCAAAAAGGCACTGAATGTTAGACAGGACCTATACTCTGTGTGCTTGTGCACACACGGTTCTTCTGTTTCTAACTGCAGTAAATAACAATTGTCCTGTTGCTTATGAGAAGGGACCTGAGAATGTGGAATATCAGATTCAAGAGACTTTCTGGGCCCCGAAAGAACTCAGGAATGGGATGCAGAATGATGGGGCTGGGAGAGACCTTAGGACAGAGAACACGGGATATTAGAGCTGGGAGGGCCACAGAACATCAAAGGCAGAATGGAAGTAGGACGGACCTACGAGCACCACCACAGTCATCATCCCAGTAATAACCACAACAAAAGCAGCTCTAACCTGTGGCCATTTAAAGATGGTGACTGTTGCTCAGTGGCGTCCAGCTCTTGGTGACTCCATGGACCAGAGCCCACCAGGCCCTTCTACCCTCCACCATCTCCCCATGTCTGTCCAGACTCATGACACTCTCTAGCCATCTCCTCCTCTGCCGTCCCCTTCTCCTTTTGCCTTCAATCTTTTGCGCCATCAGAGTCTCTTCCAGTGAGTCCCATCCCCTCATTATGTGACTTAAGCTTCAGCTTCAGTGTCTGACTTCCCAGTGAATGGCATGAGTTGATTTCTTTAAATACTTCAGAGTTAAACATGCTTCCTTCACAAATACACAAAATTCACAGTGTGAGTATAATCAGTCCCATTTTACAACTGGGAAAATTGAGTTCAAGAGAAATTTTAGACCACCCAGCTAGTGTCAGCCAGGTGTCTGGACCTCCATAGCAGCGTTCCTGGCACTGCCCTGGGACACCTGAAAAAAACAAACAAACAAACATGTTGACTTAGGTGAAAGGCATACAAAAAGGATCTCTTCCAGCTCTTCACATCACAGAGGAAGAACCTGGGGCTGGCAGAAAGGAGCTGACGTGGCCAGAGTCACACAGCAAGTTGGTGGCACAACCCAGATTTGCATTGGGGTCTTCCACCATCCATTGCTGCTCCCATAAATCTCAGAGCCTCTGAAGCCGCCAAATGGAGGAATTTCTAATAAACTGAAGGAATCCTTCCCACATCCTCCCCGGAGTCCCCAGTGGATAACTCTAGCAGAGCTTACCAGGCACATGGTGAGACATGATTGGGAAACATCGGTATCTGATGAGCCTTAATGATCTCCATGTGCTGACACCGGCCACGTCACCAGGCTCTGTGCAGCTCTGTGACTGGCAGTCTGCAGCCTGAATGCTGGGGGATCCTCATAACCAAGTGTGGCCTGAGAAGAGAAAGCTCACTCCCCCCATTCCAGAAGTGGGAGGGTGGGGGGTGATGGGTGAGGAAGATCCCAGGAACCATCAGCCATCATGGGCAGACACTGACAAGCTTTTATTAAGAACTTCCTAGAGGCCTTGCCCTGTGCTAAGCATTGGGGCTACAAGGGAAGGTCAAAGCTCAGCCCCTCCTTGCAAGCTCATGTTATAATGGTGGAAATGATAGGCAAGACCCCCAAAAACCTATGAGACAGATAGATACAGCATAAGCAGAAGGTAATCTTAGAAAGAAAGGACTAGCAGCCAAGGGAGCTGCAGAGATCTCCTGAAGAAGGTAGGGTTTGAACTGAGACTTGTAGGAAACCCCAAAATCCTAGAGATGGAGTTGAGTGGGGGCAGCATTCTGAGGCGAGCCAGTGAAAAGGGACAATATTTTTTAAAAAAGGGAGAAAAGAAAAGGGACACTCAGAAGATGGAGTGTCTTGGGCAAGGAACGGGAGGAGGTCACTGTCCCTGGATCATGGAGGATGTGAAGGGGGATACAGTGTAAAGAACTGGGATACCTTTGTGTATAAATACCTATATATGTGTGTGTATCTCTATCTCTGTCTGATCCTGGAAGTAATAGAGAGAAGGTTATTCAGTCAATCAAACAAGTATTGATTAAACTTCTCCAGTGTTCCAGGTAATGGGCTAAGCACTGGGGATACACAGAAAGGTGAAAGACAGCCCCTGCCCTCAAGGAGCTCCCAGTCCAACGGGGGGCAGAGTATGGAATTTGGGGATGGGGGGTGGAGGACGAGTGTTCCTGTAATTTGGCCAGAGGAGACTCTGGGTAGCTGTCAAGGCAATCCCCCTCCTGGTCCCCTCCCGCCCCCCACTTTGAAACCCAGATGTTGGTGCTTCTCTCTGGTAACTATGTACGTATAGCTTTGGTCGGACGGCTGGGAGCCCTGTCTGTTGGTCTGCGTCACTTTCTATTTGTATTTTTTGTTCTTCTCATTTCTGTTTGCATTTTCTCTGAAGTTTAGGGTGCTGACTTTTTCCCTGAACTGGGTGAATTTTATTGGTATCAGTATCCACATCTCTATCTGTATCTATGTCTGGATATGTGTCTGTGTACATACGTATATGTATGTGTATATGTAATATGTATGTATGTAATTAAAATAAGATTGTTGACCCCTTTAAATTGCTTTCCTTTAGAAAAGCAGATCAAAGAACTCATTGTAGCAGCCATCCTGAGTATGCTAGGGTGCTTGCTGTTACAACTGTAAATATTTACAAATTACCCCCCAAAGAGGTCTTACTGTAACAAATAAAACAACACAATGACCATCTGAAATGACATGCAATATTCCACCTCTGTAGTGCCCTTCAAACTCTATATTTTAAAATGTTTTAGATTAACATAAATGTAGATTATTCTAAAATTCTCAATGTGTTTTTTTAAAGGAGGTTGGGGGGAGAGACAGACAGAAAGACAGAGAGACAGAGAGAGACAGAGACAAAGAGAGAGATAGACACAGACACAGACAGAGGGAGTCAGAAAGAGAGACAGAGAGATACAGAGACAGAGAAAGAGAGACAGAGACAGAAACAGACAGAGGCAGAGACAGACAGAGACAGAGAGAGAGAGAGAGAAAGAGAGAGAGAGAGAGAGAGAGAGAGAGAGAGAGAGAGAGAGAGAGAGAGAAAGAGAGAAGGAGAAGAGGTAAGGATATCTGAAATTGTCAGTAAGCAATTTTCATGGACAATTCTCTCCTTCTGTACTGTAATGAATATGGAAATGTTCATTTTATTTGGTGTTTGTTATGTTCATAATATAAAAAATATTTTTAAAAAAGGTCCCTGATCAGAAACTTCCATCCAAGCATGAAAGAAAAGTAGCTTAACTGAGGGCGCTCTATTACTCCATTTCTGCCACAAAGATACCAGAGGACAGACCTGGACAGTGGCGGGTTTTGTCATTGATGTCTTCAGGGAAAAGCTGGATGACCAAGTATTGTCATTCCCTGTGTTTTGTGTTGTTCCCTCACTAAACTAGGAGTTCTTCGAGGTCAGGAAGTAGGTCTAAGCAGAGGGCAATCAACCAAGCAATCATTGGGCATTTAGGAAGTTAGTGATATGGCCAAGGCACTGAGATAAGCTCTCCATCTCCAGACTCCAAAGATTTTCTCTGGTTCTTCCCAATACCTAGAATGTTCTCCCTTCTCATATCCATGTTCTAGCTTTCTTCTTGTCCTACAGGAAATTCCACTTTCTACAAGACTTTTCTGCTCCCTCTTAATCCTTCTGAGGATTTTCTTCAATCTATCCTTTCTAAAGCTTCTTTATACATAGTTGTTTGCTGTCTCCCTTGCTAGACTGGAAGGTCTTTGAGGGCTTGGAGTGTATTTTGCCTTTCTTAGTATCCCAAGCACTTGAAACAGTGGCTGGCCCATGGCAGATGCTTAATAAATGTCCATTGACTTGACTTGTCAATTTGGGGATATGAAGTAAGGCAAAAAAAAAAAAAAAGTCCCTGCCTTCACATTCTAATGGGGGAGATAAGAGAAATATAAAAAGGTACATTTGAGCAAACAGTCCCATAGACCAAGGTATTTATATTCTAATGTTGGGAGATGATATATGTGCCTTCTCAGAACTCTATTATCAAGGGCCAAAAAAAGAGTCTAATAAAACAGAGGGCTTGAGATGGTTCTGTTATGTCAAAGCCATTGGTGGCACTGTGGATAGAGCACTGAACCTGGAGTTAAGAAGACCTGAGTCCAATCCAGCCTCAAACACTTGCTAGTTGTGTGACCCTGGTCAAGCCACTTAACCTCTGTTGGCCTCAGTTTCCTCAACTGTAAAGTTGGGATAATAAGAGCAGTTATTTCTCAGGATTGTTGTGAGGATCAAATGATGTGCTCTTAGCATGGTGCTTGACACATAGTAGGGCTGCTTAACAAATGCTTATTTCCTTTCCCCTTCTCTTCTTGAGGATCTTTAAAAAAGGAAAGAGAAGGGAAGAGGAATATGCTAAAGGAAAAGAGGGAGGAAAGATGAGGGAAATGATCTCCCATAATTGGCATGCATTAGTAGAAGTCTATACAAGCAAGGAGGAAGAGAGAGAGGGAATGAGGAATACTTAAACCTCCCTCTCATCTGAACTTGTCAAAGGAGGAAAGAACACACACATGCACACACATGTGCACACACACATATACACACATGCACAGTTGGGTACAGAAATACATTTTCTTCAACAGGGAGGAAAGGAGAGAAAAGAAGGAAGCCAACAGGAAGGAGGAATGATTAAAGGAGGGATTAGTTTTAAGGAGAACAAACTCTATTTAAAGAAGGTGAATGTCAAAGAGAGACTTAAAAGAACAGATAGAAAGGATAAGACCCTAAGAACTTCTATGAGCCAAAGTGTAGAGGGGCCAGAGAACTAAAGCAGATTACATCATATCCAGATCTGCTGCTAAACTCATTCTTTCTCTCTTGCCACTCTCTTCCTTAGGAAGAAGGAGCTTTCTGGAAACTCTGAGAAGGAAAAGTAAAAAATGGTGGTAAATATAAAATTAATAATCATATGTACAAATGTAAATGGGATGAACTCACCTATAAAATGGAAAAAAGAATGGCAGAATGGATCAGAAAGCAATATCCAACAAATATTGTTTATAATAAGTACACTTGAAAGAGAAATATGCACATAGAGTTGAAATAAGAGGCAGAAGCAAAATCTTTTTGTTTCATTTGAAGTAAAAAATAAGAGGAGGGTTAGCAATCATGACTTCAGACAAAGCAACAGCACAAATAGACTTAATTAAAAAGAATAGACAGGAAAACTATTTTTGCTAGAAGGTAGAGCAGAGGTGTCAAACATGTGACTTATGGGCCAAAAGATTTCTGAGTAGAATTCAAACTAAATTAAATTGAAATTTGGAAATATTAAATAAAATAAATAAAAATATAATAGAACATAGATAATGTTAATATGTGGTTTGCTAAGTTGCTATGTGATCCACAGGTATCCTTATGTTCATTTTAACAACCCCAATTTCTTTCAGTTTGATACCACTGCCATTTGTGGTTGTTCAGCTGTTTAAATTGTGTTCAAGTCTTTGCAACCCCATTTGGGGTTTTTGTGGCAAAGGTACAAGTGATTTTTCATTTCCTTCTCCTGCTCATTTTACAGATGAGGAAAGTGAGGCAAACAGGGTCTCTGTGAATTATTAATACTAAATATAAACCAAATGACACATCATCTAAATATTAAAGGAAAAGTTAAATTATACAGTGAAGGGGTGGCTAGGTGGCACAGTGAATAGAACACCAGCCCTGGAGTCAGGAGGACCTGAGTTCAAATCCAACCTCAGACACTTAAGACTTACTAGCCATGTGACCTTGGGCAAGTCACTTAAGCCCTATCGCCCTCCAAAAAGCAATACACACACACACACACACACACACACACACATGCATGTATGCATGTATGTATGTATGTGTGTATATATATGTATACATATATATGTATATGTATATACAGTGAAGTAAACATTGAAACTATAGTAGTGGGGGAATCTCAATTTGCCCCTCTTAGATCTAGATGCATTTAACCAAAACATAAACCAGAAGGAAAAGACATAGACAGAATTTTAGAAAAGATAACAATGATACACTTCTGCAGATTACTGAATGGGAACAGAAAGAAGTATTTCTATTTCTTAACTGTGTGTGGCATATTTAACATTATCAGTATGTTGGGGGAGTACAGATCATGCAGATGAATGAAGAAACAAAGAAAATGAAGAAATGAAGAAAAATAGAAATATTAAATGTATCTTTTATGAACCAAAATGCCATAAAATTATGTGTAATAAAGTACCACTGAAGAGGAAATTAAACATTGGATAAGTAACTTGATCCTGAAGAATAAGTGGTACAAAGAATAAAGCACAAAAATAGATCATTTCATAAGAGACAATAGAAACAACAAGACAAAATACCAAACATTTGGGAGTGCAGCTAGGTCCGTAGACACAGACACAGAGGAAAATGTGTATGTCTAAATACTTTCACCATTAAAAGAGAGAGACAGTGATGAATTGGCCATGGAATCAAAAGCAAAAGCTAGAAAACAGCAAATTAGACCTCCCCTAATTGAATGCCAAAACAGACACCCTGAAAACCAGGGGTTTAAAACAAAAATGAGAGCAAACAAAAACTAACACGTTGAATTAGCAAGTTAAATTAGGGTCTTTGTTGTTATTGTTCATCTCTCTTTTTTGAAGGGGGACAATGACGTCACAGGTCATATCTTGACTTGCAAGGATTTGGGCGAGACGGAGTTGCACAAATTCACCCACCTCAGTCTCTCTTCCACAGTTATTTAAGTCCAATGGCAAGACCCAAGTCAAGAGGACTGCTGGTGGCCCGAGATACAGTGGGTGGCCTTGGCATCTTTGATATCTGACCAAGCTCCTTGCGTTCCATAGTACCTGCTCTGGTCGCCTTCATGGCCATTGGAATAAATGGTTCTCACCAGCCCATTCTTCTGGGGGAAGTCTCCACATGCTTAGGGTAGATACTCCACCAATTCACCAATGGGTCTGAGGCCTGCCAGTTACCCTCAATCTGGCTTAGCCCATCTGTCAAGACTGTTTTACCAGGGTGTGGCCACGGTGCATGCTACAGCTTCCTGGAGCCACAGGAGAGAGTTGTGTGAAGGCGAACACCAAAGGAGAATGAGCAGCCCTGGAAAGGGATCAGCAGCCCTCACACCAGAGGGCCTCATCCTGCTGAACAGCCCATACACCCCCTGCAATATGACTGGTTACTGAATGATGCATGCAAGATAAAAACCAACACTATTTGGCCACAGAGTGGATAGGTGGAGTTGAGGATCACACTGAGATTCTGAGCCTAGATGGTGGTGCCCTCAGCAGGAACAGGGACATTCAGAAAAGGGGAAGCTTGGTGGGGTGAAGGGTGTATGGAGATAATGAGTCCAGTTTGGGGATGTCCTGGTTCAGTTTCAAATGGTCAGAAGTTATTGTTGACATGAGACTGAGGCTCAAGAGAAAGTGTAGGACTATGTCTTTATAGAGATGATAATTCAACCCATGGGAACTTGGAATCACCAAATGATAAGAGTATGGGGGAGAAAGGGAAGGAGGGCCCAGAAAGAGCCTTGAAGGGCACGTCTAACTAGTGGATACAACTCCATGAAGAATCAGCAAAGGAGATTAAGGAGGGTCAGACAGGTAGAATGAGAACCAGGACAGTGGAGTGTCACAGCCATCTAGAGAGAAGACAGTATCCAGAAGAAGAGGGTGATCAGCAGTGTCAATGGCTACACAGAGGGCAAGAGAGGTGGGGACCAAGAAAAGGTCTTCAGATCTGTCAATTAAGACATCACTAGTGACTTTAAATGGAGTGGTTTGGGGCAAATCACATGGTCCATGGCTAGATTAAAGATGTGTGAGAAGAGGGGAAGCCAAGGCACTGCCTAGATGGCTTTCTTGAGGAGTTTAGTCAAATATGGAGGAAGAGATCCAAGTTACCAGCTGGGAAGGATGATAGACCCAGGTGGGGTCTTTGTGTGTTGGGGGGGCAATGAATATAAACATTATTGTATTTTACTGTATGATAGAGGATCCATCATTTGGGGAGGGGTCAGATCCCCACATCTCTATGAACTTGTACATTGACAAGTTTAACACAAAACAGAATATTGTGTGTAGATGAGAGAGGGGTTCCAAGGACCTGCGTTCTAATCTGAGCTTTGCCTCTTGCCGACCTTTTAATTTGACGTCTTCATTTCCCCTCCCTGGAATTCATTTTCCCCATTTATAAAATGGGTGTGTTAGGCATAAGTGATCTCTAAGGCATTTCTCATGTCTGACCCTTTGCATTCTGAGGGCCTTCTCAGCTCTGATATTCTCTGTTCTAGAACATTCTCCTACCTCTAACATTCTTCCTTCTAAGGATCCACCCAATTTCTACATTATATTTTCTCAAGTCTCTCTAGATTCTGATGTCTTATGTGCCAGATCTCCTCCCCCCACCTCCCTTGCCCCGGCCACCTCTGACTGTCTTTATTCAGAGGTCCCTCTCACCTCTACCATCCCTCCCGCCTCTGATAGTCTATGTTCTACCATCCCTCTTTGATATTCTATGTCCTTTCTTTGAGGTGTTCTATGGCTCAGAGGAAGGCAGATGTCCCACCCTCTTCCACCTCTAATAGTCTTCAAGGGAGACTTCAATCCTAGCCAGGAAGGGAAGCAGAATCTTGGTTGGTATTCTATGTTCCAAAGTCCCTCTCACCTCTCGTATTGTGTCTTTTCTAGTTCATATAGTCTATGTTCCAAGGTCTTTTCCAATTCTGATGTCCTATATTCTAAGTTTTCTCCCAGCTCTGATAATCTGTACCCCAAGATCCCTTCCAGGTGTGATATTCTGTGTACCAAGGTCTCCCACACTTCTGATCCATGTTCCAAGGTCCCTCCCAGTTCTGATGTTCTATACTGAAGGTCCCTCCAAGCCCTGGCCTTCTGTGTTAGTCTATGGCCTCATCCGGCTCTAGCATTTTTAAGTCTCACTGACTCTCCTCCCTGCCTGAATGAGATGGAGGGGAATGGCATAGGAGGGGCTGTGTCTTCCTTCTGGGAGTCATCCAAAGGGAGGGTGCCCAACTTGGCAGGGTCCAGAATTCTGTCAGCGTTGGATTGCCACAGGGGTCTGACTGCCATCCTGCCCGAAGGTAGGGCCTGGACTTGATGGTCATTTACTGACACTGGCTTGGGCCTTGTGGAATGACTCTAGAATAATTACGAACCTTGCTTTATTTTGCTTCCATGTTTATTTCCAGATGGAATGGGAAAGTACACGGCCTGTCACCCGATCTTGTCCTTTTCAATGAGTAACGGGGCTGTTTTTAAACTTCACTGTCGTTCCTGGGAAGGAGAAAACACTTCAAACTTCATTCCTGCAGAGTGACTGTTTCCTTTTAATAGGATAATGCTTAAGAATCTGCATAACAATGTTCCCAGAGCTCTGAAATTGATCCCGATGCTCAATTGAATTGGACATGGCTGTAAAGAAAGGTATTTTAACTGATTTCTGTGTACACCACGTTCCTGTTTAATTGTTCACTTTCCACTGGCTCCTTCCTGGGGAGCTCCCAGAGAGGTCCTGAAGAGACAGACCCTGCCTGGGTTCACCCCAGATACTCGGTGGCCTCTTGCCTCCCCAGCAGTCAAGGAGGAAATCCCCCTGCAAGAAAAAGCCTGGTGAACTTTCTTGTTGTCACAAAGCAAAGGTGACATGTTTAAGGATGGCCAGCTGCTGGCTGTGAAGGACAGGGGAGGGTGACAAGCCACGGTCTGTCCTGTGTCATTGCAAAGGAACTTGGAATAAAAGTGAATCAACATTCCTATGGTCCTAATTGTTTTAGAGTTTCCCCCTCAGGGACACCCAAATTCCTTGAAATGATCAAATGAGATAATGTTTGTAAAGGGGTTTTAGCATCATACTAGCACTCAGTGGGTGCCATACAAAGGTGATAGCAGTAGTAGTAGTAGTAGTAGTAGTAGTAGTAGAAGTAATACTAGTAGTAGTAGTAGTAGAAGTAGTAGTGGTAGTAGTGGTAGTAGTAGTAGAAGTAGAAGTAGAAGTAGTAGTAGTAGAAGTAGTAGTGGTAGTAGTAGTAGTAGTAATAGTAGTAGTAGTAGAAATAGTAGTAGTAATAGTAGTAGTAGAAGTAATACTAGTAGTAGTAGTGGAAGTAGTAGTAGTAGTGGTAGTAGTAGTGGTAGTAGTGGTAGTAGTAGTAGTAGTGGTAGTAGTAGTAATGTATTTGGAATCAGATTCATACATACTAAGGTTTGGTGGTGGTTGGTAGTTGGCATTTTTTTAATTAAAGCTGTGATTTAATTGGCATAGGGAAGTCTCAGTGAGAAAACTTCCTCTAACGATGTCGGTGACATCCTGCTTCAAGGTGGTCAGCTATCTCTGCTGTGCCAGTGAGCTGGGAGCCAGGGAAGGGGCCAGGACACAGGCCACATGGAAGGACAGGCACCTACTCCTTGGCTTAGAATCTTGGGGGGCAGAGTTTGATTCACTGTTGTCTTTGGTTCATCTCCTAAGCCTGGAGCTGACTGTGCCTGGAACATAGTAGGCTCTTTTCAAGGTTCTCTCTCACTTTTATATCACATCCATTTTCCAAAAGCAGCCAGAATGGAACACAGGCCTTCCTGGATCCCACACGTGTCTAACACACTCACAGATCTTCCTGTTCTATACTTGAACCTAAGTCACCTTCCTCATGTTTAACAGCTTAAAAAGTCCATCAGTCAGTCATTCAGCAAACACTTTGTAAGGTCCTACTTGAGGACAGGCGCTGCAGAGCCCTGCTTTGTGAGAAGTCCGTTGAGTATTCCTTCCCTCACAGCTGAGGAGGTCAGTGGTGACTTCTGAGAGAATCCTCACTTTTGGGGAGAGGAGGGCTGAGGGAGTGGGAGGCTGATTTCAGGGATCTGAAGAAACAGGGGAGCTCACAGCGGGGCCCCATCATGCCCAGCTGCAGATGACTTTTTCAAGGAAATTGGCTGTAAAGGGGAAGAGAGAAATGGCTGGTGGATGGGGCGTGAGACGTGGAGTCAGGAAGCCCTCGTCCAGGAGTCTTGGTCCTGCTCTCTTAGGGTTTCCCTCCCTTAACTTGCTGAGTTGACATAGTTGAACTTTTTTGGGGAAGGGGAGGATTTCAGCTTCTCTTTTCCACGCAAAAGAGTTATTCATGTTGGTGAGAAACCAGAAGTATAAAGAGAGTGAATTAACAAGTCTTTTTCTGAATATATATATATGTGCATACATATAAACATGAACACAGGTACATATATGTTGTAAGCATGTATTAGACAATGCCACTCTTCCTTATTCAATGCCTATGTCTGCCTTGGTTTCATGTCTGATTGATGCCTTTGTAAACCTCCCGTGATTAGCATGATGCGCTCACTATGCAGACGCGTCCTGGTCTTTTGTCTGTGTCCTCAGAAGGCCGTTCTTGAAAGATTTCGCATCCTCTTGAGGTGACTAACCATGCGGTACTTTAACAATAAGAACCTTAGCAGCTAACAGACAGAAAATATTTTAAAATTTGCAAAGTGCTTCACATACATTATTTTATTGGACCCTTGCAACAACCCCAGGAGTTAGGTGCTATTGGGATCCCTGTTTCACAAATGGGGAGACTGAGGTAGACAGCAAATAAGAGACTTGGAAGAGAACTAGTAGAGAGAACTAGGAAGCGTCTGGTGAAGGCTTGGAACTCATGGATTCCTAATTCCCAGCCCAGAACTCTATGCTTTATGATAACGAGCTGCAACTTTTCTCTAAACTCTCTTGAATCCTCTCTTCCAAGCGCTAGAATATGGCAAACTGTGCCCAGCTTGGCCCTTCTTGTCTGCTGGAATTCTCAGGGGTTGATCATTGTCACTGTCCGAAGGTTTCCATCATTTCTATTTTGGCAGCCAGCTCCTCCTCGTCTGTCAGACGAGGTAGACGTTTCCCTCATCGCTTCCTCTACCTGCTGAACAATGAAATTTCCACTAAGCGAAGTGATGCCTTGGTTTGTCTCTTTTTCCCGAGAGAATTCAAGCAGATATCTACCCAGCTGACGATCCCATTGCTCAGACGTCCTGCCTCTCCACCCGCTCTGCAATCCGTTGTCCACGTTGCTGGCATGTTTTCTTTGTCTGGCTGGGTGGTCTATAGATGCCACTACATTAACCTCATGTTGCTTCTCCCACTGTTGATCCTCCCCCAAACACTCTCCACCACATAGTTCCAATCAGATCATTCTGCTAAATCATCTTTATGCAAATCTCTTCTTTTCACTTTATGTCTGGAATACACTCCCTCTTCACCTCAGTTCCTTAAATACACTACCTTCCTTTAAAACACAGTTTTGTGTCACCTCCTACAGGAAGTTTATTTTGATGTCTCCAGGGACTGGCACTGTTTCTTTCTTGGAATTACGTGTTACATCATTTATCCCTCTTCATTATTTATTTAGTAGTTTTAAAAAAATATAGCTAGGGCCAGCTAGGTGGAGCAGTGAATAGAGCACCAGCCCTGGAGTCAAGAGGACCTGAGTTCAAATCCGGCCTCAGACACTTAGCACTTACTAGCCACATGACCTTGGGCAAGTCATTTAACCCCAATTGCTCCACCTTCCCCCCCAAAAAGCAAAATAAATTAATACATAAATAAATGAAAGAAGCTACATCCTTGAGTACCAAAATACTTGACAGTGATCACTGAAGAAGATTCTGTGAAAAAAGTAGAAAGATTCTCTGGAGAACTCAGGAAAACCCTCCAAATCCTGTCAGCCTATAGCCTGATTCCTCGTGGCTTCAATGCAAAGGTAGGAAAATATCATAATATGAAGTAATATGTGGGAAAGTGTGGTGGAGAAGGAACTCAAGGCAATCCAAGGCATAAAGATTGTATAGAGACCTTGTGCCTTGGTGTCATAAACGTCTTCTTCAGAAAGAGAATTGGGAGGTACTGGGTGAAGGGAGCACCAAACACCGCCCTCATTGTAACAGACAGCAAAAGACTTAGCATTGGAGCAGGAGCTACTGCAGACTGGCTTTCAGTGCATAGCCAGGCCGTTTTTCATTAATAAGAAGAAAAAGCTGTAACAAGAAAATATGGAATACAATGAAGAAGATTTAACTACAAATTATTTAAGTAAGTTATTGAAAACCAAAAATGAGAAATGAGCCACAGAAATTACATCAACACCAACTATAATAATTTTATCAAGAGGTTAAATCAACATAAATTAATTGCGAAAACAGGAAGATTGAAAGTGCCTGATTCTGTAAACATCTGCCTCACCTGCCAAAGAGACAAAGATATGTGCCCAAGGCAACAACGGATTAAATGTAAGCGTATCTATCAAGTATTAAGAAGAAGGATTTTAGGCAGTTCTCTGTAGTATCATTTACTGAGGGAGGCAGAAGTAAAGGGTGAAACCAGAAAATAAAGCTTGAAAAGACACCAACTCAGCCAGTTCATCCCCTGGGCGTTCAAGAATGAAAATGAATAACAAACAAACAGAAAAAAATGGAAAATGTTGGAAAAAGCCATTTTGACAAACTACATGCTTTGTTTTTCCATCAAGCATGGAGGGACCCCTCCTCGAGGGCTGGAACATGGGCAGGTACTTACAGAAGGGCTGGAAATGCATCAGAGAAAACCAACATGGGAAACGCCCCGTGTACACACACACACATTTACATATACACATGCTATGTATAATATGTACTTACATGTAAATATACATGTACATGCATATGTGTGCGCGCACATACAAAGTATGTTGTTGTTCTTGATGAGGACCAATGACATCAGAAAGGTGATGTCTTGACTTGCGAGCGAATTGGATTTAAGTGAGGCAGGGCTGTGCAGAGTCACCAGCCTCATTGTCTCCTCTGGAG
The DNA here is from genome assembly GCA_028627135.1 of Pseudochirops cupreus. Taxonomy (NCBI): domain Eukaryota; kingdom Metazoa; phylum Chordata; class Mammalia; order Diprotodontia; family Pseudocheiridae; genus Pseudochirops; species Pseudochirops cupreus. Next base: position 4,090,557 of record CM053581.1, on the reverse strand, counting down.
CCATCTGGGGCGGGTGACAAGACGTAGATCAGGACGACTGGAGATGGCCCAGGACGCAGTGGAGGAATTCAACCTTCTTTTCCAGGTGTCAGTTTGGTTGAGGCAACACCCATTCAGTGTTTAAGGTGAGGCAAGAAAGGAGACAAAAATAAGCTCTTTGACCTACTCAAAAAAAAATCAGTCTGGGAGTGTTAGACCTCGGGGTCACTGGTGATAGAGGTACCATGTGACCAGAGGGGAGGAAGGGTCTAGACCGAGAGCAGCAGGAATCAGAGAGGCTTTAGGAGCAGGTGACTTGGCCTCCTTTCAGAGGCCTTGGAGGATGATAAATAATTTTCAAAGTGCCGTTGAGAACCATCAGCATACTTGATGGGGGTCAGGACGACATTAGGATGTGGCTGGGTCAGAGCTAGGAGGATGCTCTGGCCTCGACATGGAATATTCAAAAGGGAATAATGTAAACAAGTCTAGGAGGGACAGCTGGGGTCAAATTGTGGAAAGCTTTGAATGACAGGCTAAGGACTATCCCCGAGCCAACAGCAAGCCACGGACACCTCTGCAGCAGGAGAGTCAAGGTCAGGGTGAGCCCCACTCGTCGCTAAACTTGTTTTGGCGTCTGTGTGGAGGATGATGTGTCCTGGGGAAGAGGCTGGAGGCAGGAAGACCAAGGTGAAGGCTGTTACAATTGAGTCAGTTCATGCCCGACACGTACAGTCGTTAGCATGTTGTCTCCCCACTGAAATGAGAGACCTTCAGGGTACGGACCGTTTTTGCCTCTCTGTTTCTCCAGCCCATAGCACAATCCTTGGAATACAGTAGGTGTTTCATAAATGCTTGTTGACTGACTGAGCTTTGAACTGGGATGGAGTCTGTGAGAGTGGAAAGAAGGGGATAGAGATGTCATGGGGAAGGACTGAGGAGGGGAGGATGGGGGAGGTGGTGGCTGTGCTTAGTGACCAGGAGGACTCTCCGGGGCTGGGACTCGGACTTGGCCTCCGATGGTGTCACGCTCCACTTGTCAGCGTGGTACTGGAGGCCAGTCTGGACTTTCTCACTTGACAAACTTCCATCTGTCAGGGGAGCCTGAATTCCTAGCTTATTCTCACATTTACCCCCAAGGCCACTGAAATTTCAAAACAGCTCATTGTTTATCAAGGTCTGTCAAACAAGGCCTGGTATTTCTTGCAATTGTTTGTTTGAGCAAAAATTTATCCCCCCCTTGCTTGTCACCCCCCCAAGTCACCAACTAAAAGGGTAGGTGTTTAAACAAATAAGCTCCCAGCAATATTCCATGAAAGATCGCTTCTTTCCAAGCTGGCTAGGCTTTCTCAGAGCCCGTGGCATGAGCCGCTATTAGACCACAGCGCCCAGCGCATTTCCACAAATACATGGACTCTCTTTATCTGTCCCTTCTGTGCCCCAGGAGCATACCCATGGTGTCCTGTGCTGACCGTTTTTAGAAGCCAAAGCATTAAGGATGGATTCCAAGGCAGGAATAGTTATAAACGGTTCCTGGACAAGAGCTTCCCATATGGAGCCGGCATGCAATCATGGGAATTCAGATCAGAAGACCTTGCCTCAAACTCACTGTATGACCTTGGGCCTATTGCTTCTACTTTAAAAATCCTCAAACTGCAGCTGGAAGGCACTTTAGTGGCCACCTGAGTAAGGACGCGCACCTTCTACCACCTCCTGACAAGAGGTAGAGGGCTTGCACAGCATCTCGAGTTCTGCTTGAAGACTGCCCCAAGTGGGAACTCACCACCTCCCAAGATGACTCATTTTCCCCTTCTGGACAAATCACATGATGAGAAAGGGCAGTCCCCACCCCTGCACCATCAGGTCCAAATCTGATGTATTCTGTCTTCTATTTCAGCTCTCCCGGGCTTAGCAAGACAAAGCCTCAGTCTCCCTGTCTGCATCAACAGAATAATAGCCCCAGCCCCACATCTCTCACAATTATTTTTGAGGGTCTAGTGAGAAATGGTTAAAAAAAATACTTTGCAAGGTATCATAAAAGGAAGCAATAGCTTCCCTACCGTGATGTGAGGATGTGATCCCACTGTCCACACCAGGGAGAAAGCCCTTGTTCCACAGTCTCAATTCCCTCATGGCTCTGACATTCTCTTTTCTAAATTCTTTTCTAGCTGGCCCTTAAGCCTTTCTTAGGACTAGCTGGGTGTCTGTGCAGCATCAAGATGTGGCCTTTCCATGGGGATTTTCTGGAGTCCTCCTCGGAAGACTCAGCATCATCTCATCCAAGCCCCTGTTTATAGAGATAAAGAGAACGAGTATCCAGCCACTGCAGAGATTCACCCAGGGTTTCCCACCAAGGAAGGCTAACTGCTGGAATCCAGACTTGCATGTCTGACTCCAAATCTAGCTTGTTCGTGCCTAATCCTCACGCTGACCTTTTCCAACTCCATTTAGATAGAAGAGAAAATGAGTTTACCTAAATTTTAGCAAAGCATCCATCCAAGCTTTTTGCTTTGTTACAGTAGAACAGATGAGGAGAAGGGGGCCAGAGAGTCAGACAGGTAGATGGGTTCTGGACTGTCTACACGACGGAGCAAAGGAAAGCTATGAATGTTGTGGGTAGAGACTTGGGGCACAGTGGATAGAATGCCAAATCCGGATTCAGCAAGACCTGAGTTCAAAGCCAGCCTTAGGCACTTACCAGCTGTATGACCCTGGGCAAGTCACTTAACCCACTTTGCCTCTTTAGAATTTAAATAGCTCACAGGAATCACAAGATGCGCAAATTTAGAGAATCCAGCCCAAGTAGGGACTATTTGTACGCGACCTGTGGTAGAACATTCTGAGCTTGTGTTGTTCTGATCAGCCACAGTGGGACACACTGTAACTTGACTCCAACACAGTGATGTCATTTTGGTCCTCTTGGAGAGTGAAGGACAAGCACCACACTGTGTTAGCCGTCCCTCCCAACTTAGTGTCCTATGCAGACTTGATGTGTGTGCAATCCTTCACCCAGGGCTTTGATAATAAACAGTAGACTGAGCATAAATCCCTGGGCATCTACTATGAGGTCCCTTCCAAGTGGATCGATACTATATTATAAATTTCATTATAATTCACTATCACAATGTACACATGATTGTGTATAATAGTCATAGTTTCGTTACAAATTTTTACCCTTAGGTTTAAAAATTCAAATTAATAAATCCCTAACCAGTTAGACAGGATTATTGATTTTGGGGGCTATTGAATGAAAAGTTGATGACATCATACAGTAAAGACCCCGTGGTTACCTGGGAGAATCCAGCACAGTTTGGGGGCCATAGGAAAAACAGAAGTCGATCCACAACAAGCCCAGACAAGGCGTGAAACAGCCTGACGGTGGAAGATCTCTGGTTACTTGCCTTTCCCCACTGCCTGTACCATCAGAGACGCTGGACCAGTAACGGACGGTGAATCCAGCGGGGATGAGAGAGACTGGGCAGGGAGGAGGCGACTCCTCAGGCTAGGAATTCCACAGAGGAGCTGCCTGCAGAGCCAGGGAGGGAGCTGTCCCTGCGGGCGGACTTCTCGAGGGCTGAGCAGTGCAAGGGCTGGGGAAGGAAGGGAACAGACGTGTCTAAGGTCTCCACTAAGACCCACCTTGTACAGAGACCTTCCCCAACCCCTCCCAGTCCTAGCACTTTCCTCTGCTTACTGCTTGCTACTCACCCTCTGGAAGGCTTTCTTGTACAAATGTATTTGCGTGTTCTCTGCTCCATGGGGCTGTGAGCTCCTTGAGGACAGGGACCGTCTTTTGCTTCTTTCTGTATCCCCAGCAAAGTGCCTGGAACACAGTAGGTACTTAGCAAGTGTTTATTAATTGCTTTCTGTGCCTACTATGTGTCAGGCTCTGGGCTAAGCTCTTTGCAGATATTCTCTCATTTGAACCTTACGGTCCTGGAGGGCAGGTGTTATTATTATTATTATTATTATTATTATACCCATTATGAAGTTGAGGAGACCGAGCCAAACAGCAGGAAGTTAAGTGACTTGCTCAAGGTCACACAGTTACTAAGTGCCTTCCTGTCTCCAGGTCTAGCGGTCTGTGCCCTGAGGTCTTCCCTCACAGCCTCCATTATTGAATAGATGAGAAGAACATTTAGGAACGTTGTTCATCTCTATGTGTGCCTCCCCATAGACCCTTTGTGTATTTGTGGGAGAGTGTGCCCTATGCTTTGGGGGAAGAATGTTTTTTGCAACCACTGGTCATCCTACACCTTTGATAAAAACATGATTGAGTCTTCCTGACTATTAGTGGGAAGCACAATGTTGTTCTGCCATTGTTGTGTGGCTAAAGTTCATGGAATGCTGCCAGTTCCTTGAGTTAAAAAAAAAAGCAGCCCTCAGAGGGCGTGTGATGGGTGTGATTAGGTTGCCACACATTACAGATAAGTAGGAATGAAGAGCAAAATGAAGGATGTCACTAAAGAAATATCTGGTCATAAAGAAGATGGGTTTGTCAGGGGGGAGAAGAGCTCACCATCAGACTTCTCCAACATGCACTCCCTAGGCATCCTTGGGATGTCTGAAGAACTTGAAAAGGGCTCCACAGGGTTGAGGGGACTAATGGGAGATCATGGGCCAGCACGGTTGGGTGGCCATCTATAGAGCTAGAGGGACATCAGCATCAGTAAGACCCAAGAAACATTTCTTGTTGTTTTTTTTTTTTGAAGGACTTGTTTATTTACTCTTAGTTTACAAGATTCAGTTCCACAATCACTTCAGTTTCAGATTTTCTCCCCTCCCCCCCCCCATGGTGGCGCACAATCATGTATAGGATCTGCAAATACTTTCACATTGTACAATAGTTTGGTTATATAGAAGGGTTGTAACCTATGAGTGATCACTGGGAAAAAAAAAAAGCAAAACCAGACATGAAAAAGAATGATAGCACGTCATGCTTCAGTCTCCGTTTAAACTGTGGTCTTTCTATATCTTTCTCTGAGTTTAGATTTCTCCTTCCCTCCTGAGGATTGTAGAGTTGTCTTCAGCTGTGCATTGTTGAGGACAGTCCAGTTTATCAAAGTTGGTCATCACACATACAATGTGTCCATGATTGTGTACAAGTTTTGCCTGGTTCTGCTCTTCTCACTTAGCATTGGTCCATATAAGTCTCTCCAGGTAATTATGAAGTCCATCTCCTTCCCATTTCTTATAGCACAATAGTATTCCATTACATTCATATACCATAGCTTGTTCAGCCATTCCCCAATTGATGGGCATCCCCTATATTTCCAGTTTTTTGCCACCACAAAGAGAGTTGCAATAAATATTTTTGTACACATGG
>CM053581.1:4051930-4085152 GCA_028627135.1 Pseudochirops cupreus | reverse complement strand
GCATTTCTCAAATCAATAGTGATTTAGAGCATTTTTCCATATGCTTAAAGATATCTTTAATTTCTGCCTCTGAAAATTGCCTGTTCATATCCTTTGACCATTTATCAATTGGGGAATGACCAAGAAACATTTCAATACTTGAAAGATGGTGACAGTAGTAGCAACTTCTGCCTATTTCACGAGTTACAAGTATAAAAACATTTCTCAGCCATGGTCTCATTTCCCATCTCACAATAACACTGTGAGGTAGGTAGTGTAAGAATTATCATCCACATTTTTGCTGGTGGAGAAACTGAGGCATAGAGATATCAAGGAACTTGATAAAGGTTGGACAGGTATATAGGTTGGACCAGATGAGCTTGTAGGAACATCTTCAACCTGGGATGCTGGGATTCCACGATCGTAATTTAGATGGGGGAAATGCTTGCTGGTGCTGAATAGTCAGTAACTCAGTCCTTGCTGCTTTGTGGAAGAACATTTTTCTTTGGGAAATCTGGCCTGTGTTGACACAACCATTCATGTTAGCTCCCCACTGCTGTTTCCACTTGCTGTTAATTTTTCCGAGTTCTCTTTCCCTGATCAGATGGTCCAGAATTTTTCACACCACTTAAGGGACATGAAGATGGAAATTTTGAGTACATTTTATATGTCCAACTCTGTGTTATCCAAGAGTGAAAAGAAGAAAAGGGGGTCAGTCCCAACTTAGGGTGTGGTAGCCACAGGGTGCAGAGAGAGGGAGGGGGTGTGTGGACAGGCGGGGCTGCTTCTTGAACATGGATACTGACAAAACAGCTGAAATAAAAAAAGAAAAAACCTGAGATTTTCCATGTGTTTCATACTTGCTGTGGAAAACTCTCTTGAGGAATTTAGGAAAAAGTAATGAAATTATTTGTGAAGTATACAATTCTCACTCCGATTAGTCTTCTGTTACATTTTCATGACTCAGATTTGTAAACACAGCAGGGTCCCTCTTAGCTGAATCCGGCTCAAGCTGAATTTCTCTACTAATGGTTCCCTAAATTAGGGAACTAAAAACTGGGGCACACAAGGACTCCTTGAAGGTGATAGGGGTCTTTAGTCTGGGGAAGAGAAGACTGAAGGAAGACACAGAACTATTTTCAAATATCACATGCTTAGTATAACAGATTGAATGTAATAAAACTTTAAAATATTTGCTGAAAAAATAAATTACTGAATTACCTGGAGGACTCTGCTCTAAAAGAAAAACCAAATATTTCGAGTTGTTTTGCTCAGGGGGGAGGACCATGGGCAGAGGTGACAAGGAAGCTATTTCTTCTCTACTCTTGGCTCCAGCATTGACTAGCTGTCCCAGTTCATTGCAGCCCATGCAAGATTTAGAGGTTTCCACAGATGAGGTAGATGTGTCAGTGATGCTCAAAGGCCTTCATTGTCAGCAAGTTTCAACCAATAATAAGAAAGAAGAGTCATAAGATGGCACATTGGGAGTAGGTGGGAGCAACCAAGGACAAAGACAAGGTCAATGAAGGATGCCCCCAGAGGGGTGGATGACCCATTGGGCACAAGAATCTTTGGACCATGGGAGGAGTAGAAAGAGGCAGTGATGGCCCTGCCAAGGGATGTCCTCAAAACTTGGCATGTACAGATTACACCAGGGTCTCATCATCCCCTCATAGTTCTGTGGGTCCATCATCTTTTCCAATTCTAATGCAACCCAACAATGTGGGTGAGAATCATAGATTCTATGGGGGAGAGGGTGGTTTTGGTTCAGTGCATCTGATTGGTTGCCCATATCTGATGTCAGAGGCAGGTGGGGCTGGGAGGAGGGGGTGGGGAGGCAGGGATTGATCAGCAATATTCTCTCCCTGACTCTTACTCCACAAAAAACCAAATCCTAAAGTTGCCTATGGTCTGACTATTCATCACCAATGGATACCCACCCTTCCTCCTCTTCCCTAAACACCTCCAGCTAATGTGGCCATCTTTGCAGGAATAGTGGCAGCATTTCACCTGAGAGATAACCTGGTAAAGTCCTCCTGGCTCTGGCTGAGATGGTGTGTGTGTCTGTCTGTCTGTCTGTGTCTGTGTCTGGGTCTGTGTGTGTGTCTGTGTGTGTGTGTATATCTGTGTGTGTGTGTGTGTGTGTGTGTGTGTGTAAGACATCTAGAGGTGACAGTGTGCTTGACCTATATTCAAATCCTGCCTCTGAGATTTATGAACTGTGTGACTGGGGACAGGTAACTTAACTTGAATGAACTTCCCTTTTCTCATCTATAAAATGGGTATGGTAATAATGCCTCCCTCATAGTAGATGGTGCATGTACAGTGCAGACCTTAGAGCACCATCAAAATGGCAACTTTTATGAGGAGCATTATTGGCTACTCTGGCACTCCATTCCATTCCATTTGGGGCTCATTCTAATTGTTAGGAACATCCAATCTTAATTTATCTCTTTGGACTTGAAATTCATCTTATATAATTCTGCCTCCTGGGATCAAACAAAACATTCATCATCCTTCCTCCACAAAGCAACCCTTCAAATGCCTTCAGGGAGCTTCTTTGGCCCCCACCCCAACCTTCTCCCCTCTGGGTTACATGTCACCAGTTCTTTCAAAGGATCCTTCTATTACATGGTCTCAAGGCTCTTCCTCTTCCTGTTCTGCTTCCTCTGGTTGCTAGCCAGGTTATCAACATCATTTCAACAATATAGCACCCTCCAATTAAAATGCATATGGACCCACTTCTGCTCTCATGATGTCTGTTACAAAAATAAATAACTAAATGCCCACCTCTCCCCTTCCACAAATATGTTATTCAGGAACAAAACTGGAGCTTGCTTCCACATGTTGGAAAAAGGAGGTGAAGACATGGAATGACAGATAGCACCATCTTCTTCCTCCCACTTCAAGACCCAACTGGGTTCATCCATCATACTGCAGAAGTTAATAAAGATTCAATATTGTAAAAAAAAAAATACGCTATGGTTGAATGTGTTACCAATTAGCCATCCCACCACAGGGATGGAAATCGCGCAGTGGTTGGTACTGGACATGCTGGGCTGCGGTCAGGGGAGAGAAATTAGGTTTTCTCTTTGCTCCAGGGCAAAACATTGGAAACTACATGAGAAAGGGAAGTTTGGGTTGGAGTGTGGGGATGCCAGCCCCAGCTTGAGCTCCGAGTTGGGCTGATCCACACCAGGTGCTGGCGGCAAAGCTGCCCTACTTTTATGCTCATGTGCCGAAGTACAGAAGATGTCAGCCTCTCCTGCAAACAGCTCCCAGGGCAAGGACTTGGAGAGTGGGAGGAGAGGCTGGCTTGAAGGGTAAGTTCCATCTGCCCAAGAATCACGATCTGGGAAGGCAGAAAGGATTCAGCTTCTGAAATGGCTGGCAGTGGGGAGCAGCATTTTGGTTAGCGAGGTCCTGCTTATTTGTATGGCTCTTCACTACCCAACTATGTTCCATCCTCAATGGCCATGTCCTGGCCCTGGTTTTACTGCTGATGTGCTGGGAGGAGGAGGTGATGGCTTTATGGGGGGGATCTTGCTTTCTCTCTTTGTCTTCCTTGGGTAATATGATTAGCAGTGTGTTCCCTAGGTCAAAGGGCATGGGCATTCTAGGCACTTTGGAAATTCCAAATTGCTTTCCAGAATGCTTGGACGAGGTCCACCAACTCTGTATGAGTGGGCCTACCTTTTTTGTTTTCTCTTTTAGCTCCTCCAACATGAACTACATCTATCTTTTCGCACATCTTTGTAAAATCTAAGATGGTTGATAAGCTTATTAACATAAGCATTGGAGATGACTGCTGGTTTTCCTCATTTGTTATTGTTTCCCTTCATCTCTTTGGAAGTTCGTTCTTGCGTTTCTTTCTTCCCTGCGAGGCTAATTTCCATAGCAGAATCTAAGTCTATGGTAGCCTTCTTATGTTTCCTCTGAATCTTGAGTTCTTCAGAAATCTAGATCAGACTATGCCTGGCTTTCTTCTCCTCGATTACAAACTTTAACAGCATGCATTCCTTCATCCCAAAATATCCATCTTTTCCCCCCCAAGAACCACACCAACTCCCTGAGAGTAAGAATCAGAGCCAACACAGAATTCCTTCTTATTGGTTCCTGAACTTTTTGAAGGAGGCAAGCTGAGAAGTTACTTGATTGCTCTGCCTTTGGCAAGGAGAGAGCTCCAGGATGTGTCTGGATAATTGAAACTCCCCTTCACCACTCTCTCTGTCCCCGGCTCCAATAAGGAGAGACCTACTACCTCCCAATAGGGTCCATTCCATTTCCCAATAGCTGTACTTGTGGTCTGACCAGAACAAGGGACAGCCATCTTGTTGATTCAATACTCCAAGCAATTGGTTAGTGCTGAGTTTGTATGTAACGTATCCCAGAGAAGTTTAACCTCAGTCCATTCAGCAAGCATTTATTGAGTGCTTCTTGTGTGTCAGGCATTACACTGGATCCTAGGGAACACAACACAAAGAAGCAAAATGGTCCCACCAACAAGGAGCTAACATGTCCCTTTCTTACTGAACTCTCTTGCTCTGCAGTCCAGCCAAAGATCTCATCAGTTTCCTTGGCTGAAGCACTGCACCACTGGATTCTATTGGTATTAAAGTCCACTCTCACTCCCAGACTTTTTCTCCAATGGGCTGCTCTCTGGCTATGCCTCTCTAGTCATGTACTTGGGAATTTGATTTTTTTTTTAAATTTATGGGTGAACTTCACATTTAAGTCTGAGATATTTACTCTTACTCAAGCCCGTCCAATGTCCTAGCCTGTGAATTCATTTTGATTCAGCAACTTCTTAAGGATCTGCTACCAAGCTGGCTAAGGAAGACAGAAAACGAAAAAAGAAAAGAAAATAGTTCCTGCTCTCATGGAGCTTACATTCTGTAAGGACTTTTTGAATTCTTACCTTGCCTCTAGCCTTGTGTCTGGTGCAAAACCTGCCCAACTTTAAGCAGGGATACAAAGGGAGCTTCTCTCTAGCTCTCCTGCCCAGTTGAGCTGGAGCCAGGAACGTTCCCCTTGGGTTCTTTTCCATTTACAAACCATGCCATCCTGTGAATACTGCTCCTCATTTTGTAACTACCTAAGTGTGCTGTCTCCCCTCATTGGGCGGTAAACTCTGTGAGGGTGGAACTGTCTTGTTTGCTTGGATTCACATCCCTAGCCTTGAGCATAATACTTAGAACATGTTAAGTACTTAATTCATTCATTCATTCATTTCCTAATTCACTTGATCATACTATGACCTAGTTCTTCCTGTTTCCCACCAGAATAGCAGGAGAGACTCTTCCAAATGCTTTGCTAAAATCCAGGATTTTGTCAGGAATGGAGGTCTGGGTTACAAGGTGGGGACTGTTTTCTCCTCCTTTGCCCTTCTGTAGTCCTGTGATGCTTGTCCCAGGCTTCAGGATCCCTCCAGGATTGCCACAGGTGCCTCTGCAGGCACATCAATGAGTTCTTTTGGAACCTGGACCTGGGGAATGGAATCTATCAAGAATAATTAGGTGTTCTCTTACTCTCCTTACTTATCAGAGGTAGAAATGTCTTATTAGTAATTTAATAATAAATAACACCTCTTATTTGTAATTTTTGTTCTCTCCTTTCTAGTCTAAGAAAGATTCTTCTTGGCAGAAAAAAAAGTTGAAAGAAAAAAGGATCAGGTAGCTTGACCTTCTCTCCATCATCAGGTATCATTAGCCCCTCCACCCCAAGCAGCAGTAACATTCCCCATCTTTTCCCCAATAGACAATGCAAATAATTCACAAACAAACCCAACCCTTTTTATTAGTCTAGCTTTTCTCTGGCAGCTTCAGCTCATTCTGAGTTTTATCAGAATTGTTAGGAAGGTTGCTCCCTTCCTGTGCCTGCTCCCAGTGCTCCAAGTTCTGCCTTAGAACAAAGATAATCCCTTTAACACAGGACAAGTCTTCAAATACCAGAACAAACCCCACCCAGCCCCCAAATCTTTTCTTCTTCATGCAATTGGAGTGCTGGCCAATAAAGGGAATAAAGGACCAGTCCTTGGAGCACACGCAGGCATTCCTGCCTGCTTCCAAGCCAAATAAAATAACATATGGGAGGGTTGGTGAGCTGACCGTTGAGCCAGAAGAGCAGAGGACTCTGAGGGACTGAGCTGGACCTGGGTGTGCAGAAACAGAAGAGAGAATCTGCAAGGCAGGAGGGGAGGATGAGAGCAGCAGGCAAGGGCAGCAGCACCGACAGAAGGATGGCAGAGGGACCAGTAGGAGGCTTCTCTCCAAATGTACCCAAGGAGACGGCACGAAGGAGGAACTCTGGTGGAAGTCACAGTGGAGAGGCAGACGGCGGCATTATGGATAGAGGCTACTTACAGGTGAATGAGTATTTTTGGTGGGACTACATTACAGCATGTGAGGGTGGGGGAAAGAGGGAAGGGGAGGAGGTGGACAGAAGGAAGTGAGTGATGCGCCAGGATAAAATCAAGCACTAGCAATGAGGGGAAGTCACTCCTGTGGTCACAGTAAGAGGTGCAGCCCCAGGGGAGTGGGTGAGGATGACAAAAGCGAAGGATAAAAATGAGGGGAAAGAAAGGAGGGGGTGGGACATCATTGCTGAATGCTCTGGGGGGTGACAAGAGATGTTTTGTGAAGGGCAGGGGGCAGCTTTGCTGGGTGTGGCCAAGGGGCTTTGGTGTTAGTCCTACTTTGGGGGGGGGGGAGGGAATCAGAACTCCTGTGAGCAACTGGCACCTGGGGGAATGTGAGGGCATGGGTACAGGGAGGAGATGATGAGACAGATGGAGGGGGAAATACTGAGAGCTGCTAAGTCAGGGGGATGGGAAGGGGGTGATAGCATGGGGCAGGATGGAGGGGACACAATGGAAAAGGGGAATCTGGGGGGCAAACTCTACAAGATAATGACAGAAACTGCCTAGAGGAGACAGCCTAGAATGGATATTGTGGAAGTTTTAATTGTGGGATGAATGCAGAGAAAAGAGAGGGACTAGATAATTGTAGGGGTTGTGAACTACATAATGAACAGAGAGAAATTTTTTCTAGAAAGGAGCATGGGAGCAGCGAGGTGGTACAGTGAATAGAGAGATCACCGGTCCTGGAGTCAGGAAGACCTGAGTTCAAATTTGGCCTCAGACACTTGACACACTTACTAGCTTTGTGACTTGGGCAAGTCACTTAACCACAATTGTGCTGCCTTCCCCTCTTCCAAAAAAAAAATAAAAGGGAGAACAAAAAGGAAATTTAGAAAAATGTAATGAACAGAACTAGTTGAAAGGGAGAAGAGGAAGGGGAATTTACTTGACTGAGAAGAAGAAAGGGGGGAAGGTAAAGAATTATGTAACCAAGTAAAAGTAGGAGAGACAAAAGAAGAGCTCTCAAAAGAGAGCAAAAGTCCAAAGGGAAAGGGAGGAGGGGGTGAACAGACAAAGAAGGTAAGCCCGTGGGAACAGGGACACCTCAAAAAGATGATAGCAAAGGAGCTGAGGAAACACATTAATTACAGTAGAAGCGGGGGCAGGAATCAAAACTTGAAAAAATACTAGTGACAGAGGAAAACATAAACCTAATTCTCATAGCTTTAAATGTGAATGGATTAAAGAATCCAAAAAAATGAAAAAGAGCAACGTTGGGTAAGAAAACAAAATCCTACAATCTTTTGCTTACAAGAGACACACACACGTATGTGACATGCACAATATAAAATTGAAGATATGTGAAAAATCATCATGCATCGTGATATCTGACAAAGAAAAATGAAAAAAAAGAATAAAAATGGGCAAACAAGAAAACTACAAAATGCTGAAAGGAAGCATAGATAGCAAACCAAATCAGTACTCCAAATTCCTTAGCAATCAAATTCATAAAGGAAACATCACCTGAGCCACAAGAAGAAACAGTAATACAACAGGAACAGGAGACTTAGATATCTGTTTTTCATTTTGGATAAGATTAACAGAAAGATAAAGTAAAGGAAAAATATGGAACTGAAAAAAAATAATTGGGAATCTAAAGTTAAATAATTTATAGCACCTTCTAAATGGCAGCACAAACTATATATAAATACCATATAGAACTTTTCAAAAAATTGGCCAAGTATTAGGACACAGAGATGTTGCAAACAAATGTAAAAAGGCAGAAATAGTTAATATATCGTTTATAGACCATGATACAATAAAAATAGTAATTGGTTCAGAGACCACAAACAAAAGGTACAGACCCAAATTAAATTTTAAAAATGAAATCCTAAAATGTCCAGGTTGCCCAAGAGGAATATATATTAAGCGGGCCACAGCTAACAGCCAAGCTGCTCAAGACAAGTATACACCAAGTGGAAAGTCAGGAGCTGCAGCCAGTGAGTCTCACTTTGTCTCTAACCATGCCTGCTAAGTCAAGGCTTCCACCTGTGTATGCTTTAACACTCCAGGCCATCCTTCACAGTCCAGCAAGAGGCTGAGACCCCAGAGCTTTGTGCTGACCTCTTCCATCAATCCTAACTTGAGTGGTATTGTTGCTCTCTGGTGAATCTAGTGACCCCTCCTCAGCCCACTTTTTCCAATAAACAACTATTTAACAAAGAAAAAAAAAATGAAATCCTAAATAACGGGTGCATCAAAGAAATGGTAACTACAAAAAAAATGATAACAATGAAGCAATATGCTTCTGGGATGAAGTTAAAGCAGTCCTCGGATTGTGAAAATTATATACTGACAAGCATTCATTAATAAAATAGGAAAAGAGGAGATCAATGAAGTGCATATGCATTTTAATTAGAAAGTCAACATAAAAACAAAATGAAAATAAGCACAAAAGAGCAGATATTAAAAATTAGAGGGGAAATAGGTAAATTAGAACCAAAATCCCCATAGAAATTACGAAAAAACAAAATCTTTTAAAAAAAAACTAATAAAATGAATAAACTTGGCTAATCTGGCTAAAAAGAGAGCAAAAATCAAATAAAAGAGCAAATGAGCAGGTGAAATCATAAGAAAATCAGAATAAAAAGAACAATCAGAATATATGTGGCGTTAGATGCTAACAAATCTGAGAACACAAAAGAAATATACTGAAATTATTAGAAGACCAGGTGGCGATCTTAAAATAATCTAGTTTCAGAAAAAGGAAATAGATCTAACTATAAAGAACCTACCCAAAGGAAAACAAACAAAGGGACTTCCAGTCCTGATATAATCACAAAATTCTATCAAACTTTTGGAGAAAAAAGTGGTACTCATACCTCACAGATTATTCTTAAAAATGAGAACGCACCCTACAAAAATTCTTTTATGAGACAAATACAATCCTAACACTCAAAACAGGGAAAGATGAAACCTGAGAAGAAAACTATAGGCCAATCTCATTAATTAACATTGATTCAAAAATTTTAAATGAATTCCTATCAAACACTACTGTGATTTATCCAAACAATCATTTACCATTGACCAGGTGGGATTCATATCAGGGATCTGAGGATGGTTCAACACTGGGAAAACAATAAACATAATGAATCATATGAAAAACTAAATATACCAAACCACATGACCATTTTAATAGATACAGAAAAATCCTTTGACAAAGTGAAACACTTTTTTTTAGAGACCTTACAAAGTATAGGCAGAGACAAATCTCCCTTGCCCTGCTTTTTATTAATACCATGAAAAGCATTTATCTAAAACCAAAAGCAAGCATCATGTGCAATGCGGATACATTAAAACCTTTCCCAATAAATATAGAGCTGAAGTTAGGATGCTCCTTCTCCTCATTATTATTTGATCTAATTCTGAAAATGTTAATAGCAATAAGAAAAGAAAAAGAAATCAAACTTATAAAGATAAGTAAAAAAGAGATGTGATGATAAAATGACTTCCTTGGAAAACCCTAGGGAATTAGCAAAGATGCTGAGACAATTAAAAGCATATGAAAAGTTGCAGGTGACAAAAAT
Organism: Pseudochirops cupreus; assembly: GCA_028627135.1. Lineage (NCBI taxonomy): Eukaryota > Metazoa > Chordata > Mammalia > Diprotodontia > Pseudocheiridae > Pseudochirops > Pseudochirops cupreus. The sequence continues at coordinate 4,075,228 of CM053581.1, read as the reverse complement.
CATTTTTATACAATAATTGTATATAATAACAAATAACTTTAATATATAATATAATTATTATTATTTATAATTATATAATAATATTAAAATTATGTAATAATATAATTATATAAAATAATTTTATATAATAATAACAAAATATAGGAAGCAAATAACTATAAAATGCATAAAATATTTGGGGATCCACTTACTAAACTCACACACACACACACACACACACACACACACACACACACACAAAACCCTGTAGATATTCAATTAGAAAGTGCTCCTTAAAGAAATAAAGAACTACTGGAATACCTGGAGGACAATTCAATGTACATCCCTAGGCTTTGCCAATATAGTAAAAATAATAATGTTACCAAAATTAATCCACACTTTTAACCCTGTACCAATCAAATTAGTAAAGGGACATTTTATAGAAATTGACAAAATGATAAAAAAAAATCATTTGGAAAAAAAATTCTAAAATATCAAGGGAAATGATGAATAGATGTAGGGAAAAAGGAGGAATAGCTCTTCCAGACTTCAAACTATATTAGAAAGCAGAAGTCATCAAAACCATCTGCTTATTGACTTAAAAAAGAGAAAGATTAATGGAACAGACTAGATAAGGGAGATTCAGAAATGGCAGAACTCAATAACCTAGAATTTGATAAAATAGAAAACATAAATTAACTAAGAAAAAAATTCTATTTGATAAAATCTGCTCAGAGAACTGGAAATCAGTCTGCCAAAAATTAGGTTTAGACCAACATGTTATCACATGTTGGATAATGCCTTCTAAGTGGATGTAGCTATGGATAGGGGATGCATTTTAACCAAACAAGAAATAGGGACAATTACAAAATACAAAATAGGTAACTTTCATTATCTGAAACTGAAAAGTTTCTGCACAGATAAAACTGAAGCACCTAGGATAAAAAGGAAAGGGCTTGAATGGGTGGGGGGGATCTTTGTATCTCTGTGTTTCCACTTCTGCACAATTGGGATAATGAAGCCTGTTGTGCCCTGTTCTCAGGGATATTTGGGAGTTCACATGACCTAATGGATATGAAGTGCTCCACAAACCCAAGAGTGGTCACTTGGGCAGTTGTGTGTATGTGCACACTGTGCTACATGTTAATACAGGTGAGTCAGGTAGGTATATACATGTACACATATACAGATTTATTGTTCTTATTTGACTCCCTGTCTCTTCCCCTCCCCAGCTGTCTTGTCTCTCTAGACCAGAGACCCTGAGGGCAGTTGCTAGAGAGGGGTCCACAGTAACTCCCACCATCTCATTCCTCCAGGATTCAGCTCACAAGGTCTTGGTCTGCTCTGAGTCTGCCTGGAGAAAAATGAGAAGTGGATACATGGAATGATGAATCCAAGATCTGAAACCTTGGGATTCTTTTGGTAAACCTACACTCCAAAGTCAGAACATAGTTTTCATCTACTGGGGCTCTCAAGGTATTTCAGAGAAAACATGGGATTAGCTCTAAGTAGTCAAAGAGCAAGCATAGGGCAAGATTCCAAATAAACATATCAAGGCTTGATATAAAAAGAGACAGACCCCAACACAACCTCCTGTCAGGCAGCTTATAGCAAATCCAGCTGTTCCCAGGTTATGAATGAATTTGCAAAAAAAAACCCAAACAAACAAACCAACAAAAAAATGAGGTTAACTCCAGCACAAGGTAAATCCCAGGTGGGCACAGTTCCAGGACCAGTGATCCTCTGGGAAGTTTAGGGACTGGGGCTACATGAAGCCAGGGGGCAAGGGTACCTATGCTCAGCTGTCCTGAGTGAGAATGACTGATACGGGATGTGGAGCCAAGATGGTGGAGAAAATGCAATGACTCGCCTGAGCTCTCCCCCAAACCCCTTGGGACACCTTTAGATAATGCCATAAAATAATTCCTAGAGCAGCAGAACCCACAAAAGGATGGGGTGAAACAATTTTCCATCCAAAGACAACATATGAGTTTGACAGGAAAGGCCTGTCGTAACGGGGTGAGAGGGGAGCACAGTCCAGTGCAGCCACTGAATTAGCAATGGCAGCAGTTGCTTACAGAGCTTTCAGTCCACAGATGGTAACGGGGGTCAAACCACTGGTCAGAAGGAGATTATAGGGTTCTCTTTACTGGCACTGAGGCAGGCCTCTGTTGCTTTGCCCATACTCAGATTGGGGTCCCAGTCCTGGGGGCAGTGCCAGGGTGAGGAGGAATACTAGCACACCAGAGCTTGTGGCCACAGTGGTGCAGGGACCCTTGTCACAGTTCTAGTGCAGAAAAGACTGCTTGTGGTTGCTCACAGACCAGACCACAGACCAGAAGAGTAGCAAATGCTCTTCTTCTTCAATCATACTACCTTGGAAAAATTGAAAACTTGTAGATCCCTAGAACTGTCTCTGGAAACAACTGTACAAAACCCCTGAAGTTTGGAAAAATGTGCTCTCCACCCTGGAAGCAGGTCCCCACTTTAACAAAGAGTTGAAAGTCAAGAAACAGACTGAAAAAAATAAGCAAATGATGGATAAAATTCTGACTACAGGCAGCTACTATGGTGGCAAGGAAGATCAAAACAAACACCAAGAAGAATATAATAAAATCAAAGCTCTCACATCCAAGCCCTCCAAGAAAAAAAAATATGCATTGTTCTCAGGCCATGGAAGGGCTCAAAAAGGATTTTTAAATCAAGTAAGAGAGGTAGAAGAAAAATTGGGAAGAGAAATGAGAGTGATGCAAGAAAATCACAAAAGAAAAAAGAGTCAACAGCTTTGTAAAAGGGACACATGAAAAAAATGCTGAAGAAAAGAACACCTTAAAAAAAACAGAATAGGTCAAATGGTAAAAGATGTGAAGAGAGTCAATGAGAAAAAAGAATGACTTGAAAAGCAGAACTGGCACAAAAGCATTACCACATGGAAAAAGAGGCACAAAAATTCACTTAAGAAAAACATCCTTAAAAAATAGAACTGACCAAATGGAAAAGGACATACAAAAACTTACTGAAGGAAACAATTTCTTTCAAATGTAAGACTCAAGAAAAGCACAAGAAGGTAAATAGGAAAGGGAAGTATGTATATACATATATCTCTGTGTGTATATATATGTGTGTGTGTGTGTGTGTGTATATATATATACATATATACATATACATATACATACATACATATATATATATATATATAGAGAGAGAGAGAGAGAGAGAGAGAGAGACAGAAGCCACAACAGAGTTGAATATGAAGGGACAATATGTAAAAATAAAATTAAGGAGTAAGAAAGAAGAATGCACTGGGAGGGAAAGGATGGGGTAAAATGGGGTAAATTATCTCACATAAAAGAGGCAAGAAAATACTTTTACATTGGAGGAGAAGCTGGGAGAGGTGTGTGTGTGTGGGGGGGGGGTGAGTGAACCTTAGCCTCATCAGAATTGGCTCAAAGAGGGAATAACATACACACTCAATAACATACACAGGTGTTGAAATCTATCTTACCCTATAGGAAAGTAGGAGGGGAAAGGGATAAGAGAAGGGTGGTGATGGCAATAGAAGGGAAGACAGACTGGGAGAGGCAGTAGTCTAAGCAAAAGACAGGGTGAATGGAGGGAGAGAATAGAATAAACAAAGGTGGGGATAGGATGGAGGGAAATACATTTATCAGCTATAGCTGTGAAAAAAATTTGAAACAAGTTTCTCTGATAAAGGTCTCATTTCTCAAATATATGGAGAATTGAGTCAAATTTATAGATATGAACAGTTTTCAGAAGAACTAATCAAAGCTATTGATAGCTGTATAAGAAGGTGCTCTAAATTGTTACTGATTGGAGTAATGCCAACTGAAACAATTCCGAGGTACTACCTCATACCTATTAGATTGGCTAATAGGACAGAAAAGGAGAATGACAAATATTGGAGAGGATGTGGGGAAAATGAGACATTGATGCACTGTTGGTGGAGTTGTGAACTGATTCAACCATTATGTAGAACAATTTGGAACTATGTTCAAAGGGCTATAAAGCCATGCTACTAGGTCTGTATACTAAAAGAGATTTTAAAAAAAGCCAAAAGTGAAAAGGACCTACATGTATGGAAATATTTATAGCAGCTCTTTTCTGGTGGCAGGGAGTTGGAATTGGGAAGATGCCCATCAATTGGGGAATGACAGAACAAATTGTACTATGTGATTGTGATGGAATACTATTGTGTTATAAGAAATGATGAGCAGGATGCCCTCAGAAAACCTGGAAAGTGAAATGTACTGTGTACAAATTAACAGCGATATTGAGAATAATCAGCTGTGAATGGCTTGGCTGTTCTCAGCAATACAATGACCTAAGAAGACTCCGAAGGACTTAGGATGAAAAATGCTATCCATCCCCAAAGAACTTATCTGAATTCATACTGAAGCATACTTTTTTACTTTCTTTATTTTTCTTGAGGTTGTTTTGGTTTTGGTCTATGTTTTCTTTCACAACATGACTAATATAGAAATATGTTTTGCATGACTACACGTGTATAACCTATATTGAATTACTTGCCTTTTCAATGAGGGGGGTGAGGAAGGAGGAAGGGAGAGAATTTGGAACTCAAACTTTTAAAAATCAATGTTAAAAATTGTTTTTACGTGTAATTGGGGAAAATGAAATACTAAATAAATTTAAAAAGCAAAGCAAACAGAATGACTGATATGGGGCAGACAGACCCACCACAGGAAAACAGGCAGGTGGGGGCCCACCACCCGAAAGATGACTGTCAGGAAGGCCTACCAGGCCAGACTTTCTCATCTTTGGAACTGTGGATGACAGATGCAGAGATTCGCCAAATCCTGGAGCCAGAAGGAGCCTTCTATACAGAACTCTTTCTCTCTGTCTCTCTGTCTTTGTCTCTCCTCTCTCCCTACTTATATGTGTGTGTGTGTGTGTGTGTGTGTGTGTGTGTGTGTGTGTGTGTGTACACAAACAAATACATATATAGAGATATGGATATCTCTATCTCTATCTATTTATCTATTTCTCTATCCATCTACCTGTCTATAGGATCAGATAGGATGACAGCATCACAGATTTAAAGCTAACAGGGACCTTAGATGCCGTCAAAGCTACTCCTACATTCTAGGATTTGGAAGCCAGCCAATGGTGGCCCTTCAGTGCCTAACCACTAAGTCTTCTCTCCTCCAGGCTAAACCTCCACAGTTCCTTCACCCTGTGTCTTCCTTCCAACCTTGGTCCAATCTCTATTGAGGATAGCACATGATGATTTCTTTACTCTCTCTCAATTCCTCTGATGTCCTTTGACATTCTATACTTAAACATGGATGGATCCGAATTGTGTTCTCATTTCTCAAGTGCCCACACCATCTCCTCTGTTAGACTGGTACCCCCTCCCACAGGGAAATCCCTGCCCCAGCCTTGTTTGGATGGCTGGACCACCCAGCATGGACAGGCACTACCTTATTACCTGTGAATAAATCAACTCCCCTTTCCTAGGAAAGGTGTCTCTGCCAGGTCACAGGACAGACACGGAGTGCTCAGGACATACCATTCTTTGAGGAGGTGAGGAGCCCATGGGAGGGAGGTAGTGGGCACCCTGACCCCACGTAGCCAACTTTCCCAGGATTTGCTCCTGGGGTGGTGGACCCTCCAGAAACAGGAGGCCCCTTTCAGATTGCTCCTTCTTCCACAAATGCACTTACTTCCCCAGAAAGCACTTCCTTTTCCCCCACTATCTTTTAAACTATATCCCTTGAGATGTCAAGAAGAGGATTAAACTATAAACGGTTGTCAGATCACTTGTAGGCTCTTCCCCACATTATAGGTCTCGTGGGGATAGCGGGGAGAAGATTGTGCTTCAATGACTTGGGAGAGAGCTCAGAGACTCGATGGGTCTCGAATGTGTCTTTGGGGGATACAGCAGTTCCTGAGACTGCTACTTTTTGTGACATGGCTTCCATGGGGGGAGAGCAAGAATATTAGGCTCATTGCTTCCAGATGGGAAGGTTGGACAAGACAGAAACCCTTGGCGTGGAAACCGTGGGCGCTGCAGCGCGATCCGTCTGCGACATATTGAAGTAATCTAGATAGAGGGTCGGTTCTGAGCCAAAGCTGTCAGATAGATACTTTTAAAAAACATTACACGGTTTATAACAAGGTATTGTGTATCCTCTCTGAAACCCGGCCGCCTGCGCTGCGGGGAGAGCGGCGGGGGGAGAGCGATGATTATTTTGCTTGAGTTACAAAAGTTCGCCTGATGTATAGGAAGGACTTGGCATCTTCTGGCCGGGGAGAGCTCCAGCCAACAATTCAGGCTGGGCTGGGATGTCCAGAGCGCTTGGAGGGCTGTAAATGAGTCCAGGTGCCCTTGGAGAAGTCAGGGCCCCAAGCGCTTTCTTTATTTGGGGGATAGATCAATAATGGCTCCGCGCCCCAAATGAGCCTCAAATCTGCTTAATAAATCATGAGTCTATTTATAGAGTTAATCCAGCCAGAAGCCCTGGAGGGGACCAGAGGGAAGCTCGACCAGCAGAGGGAGCCCGAAGCCCACCATTGGAACCCAATGCTCTGGACCATGGTTTGGATGTGGACTTCCTTCCCTTTCCTTCTGAGCAACCAAGGCTGGGTGTAGAAAAAGGGACAGAGCAAGGGTGGATGAGGGCTTAGCTCCGTGGGGGAAAAGAGCATTCTTTGCCCTGGGAGTAAGGAGACTGAGGTCCTCATCGGCCCCTGGGAGAAGTTCCCAATGCCTTGTGACCCAGCTAGTTCCCTTCTTTAGAATTATAATTTAAAACGTTGTTTTAAACATAATAATGATAATAAGGAACAGACTCTATTAGAGACTGGCGAGGCCTTAGAACAGAGACCACGGACTGTCGAAACTAGGTTCCTCATTCCCCTCTTATTACAAATGGGAGACTGAGGCATGGGAGGAGTGGGCTGACTTGTTTGGGTTAAAAAACAGCCCCCAAATCTAACCCCCCACCCCCAAGCCTTGGTTCAATCCTGTGCAAAGTGAGGGCGTTGGCCTTGAGGGCTCCTCCTACCTCTGGCATTTCGTGTTCATAGAGTCAGAGATTGGGACAGGAAAAGACCTTGGGGGTCATTTAATCCAGCCCCAGAGGCATGCAGATAAGGACAATGAGATGGATCACACCTTGGACCAGGGAATAGCCGGGTCTGGATGCCATAACCTGAGGCCCCCTGGTCCTAAGGCTTCTGCCTGCTCTCATGGTCCCTGCTGTGTTCTGTTAACATTCTCCAAGCTGTAGTCTAGGGTCCTTCCCAGCTTTGAAGTTCTCTGTTGACTATGCCAATATTCCACCAGCTTTGGACAGTCCCTCTTCTATGTTCTAGGGTCCCTCCCCACAACTTAGGCCTTTCTGGACTCCTGCCCATGTTGAGCGCCTCAGAAACTTGCTGGAGTTGCCTTGGGTGGGCCTTTATCAGGCTGAGCTGCAAAGTCTTCCCCCCATTTGTAGAAAGGAGAGAGCTGTGCTGTCAGTGAGCCCAGGACCCATTCAGTTCCCATGAGGCCACAGAGGGGGTCCTCAGGATGGATGGATCTGAGTCACCTTGGGAAAAACCTGGGAGCAAACTCCACTTCTCCCCAGTCTGGGGTCTTCAGTGGAAAATGAACGTTTGGGAGAAATGTCTGTCTCATGGGTTTTAGTCCTGGCTCTGAAACTACATTCTTGGACAAGTCACCTCACCCCTCCCCTGCCTCAGTTTCCCATTTGTAATGTGAGGTGGATGGGGAACTAGGAAGACTCCCACCCCAGGTTTGGACAGTCTGTGGTCTCTGTTCTAAGGCCTCTACAGTCTCTAATATAATCTGTTCCTAATTATTATTTTTAAAATGATGTTTTAAATGGTAATTCTGAAGTGGGGTACTGCCCCAGTCACAAGGCATAGGGGGCTTCTCCCAGAGTAATTAACTCCCTAATTAACACCTGTGCTCAGGCCTTGGCATCCCAGTGGGTGGACAGCCTGCTTCTCATTTTGAAGGCTGGGAACTGTTAAACTTGTACTTGGATTAACATTTCTATTAACTTTTTCCATTGATATGATTTCAGGATATTTAATCTCTACCAATCATCTGAGGAAAAGGGGGGTGGGGTGGGAAAGAGGGAGGGGGCTGGGGTGGATTTGATGCAAAGCAGCACACCCAGAAAGTCAGCCAAGTTAGGAAGGAGAACAGTTCAAATCTCTGTCGAATGTGACAGCTGAAATCTCTTTTGTTCAGAGGCAAGGGCAGCCCTGAGCCTGAAGAAACTGCCAGAACAAGGAGATCAGAGCAGCCCCCTTCAAGTGCTGGGGGGACAACATTCTAGTGGGGGCTCACACACACCACCATTACCCCATTACCCTCTTGGTCAAGAGCTGTTTCTTTATTATGTTTCCCTTTGATATTTAGCAGTAGAGATTGGGTCCAGGATGTCATTGGAATAGAGAACTCCCAGGGGAGGAAACACCCTCCAACAATGTTGGTAGGCACCATGCCCACCTCAGCCCAGCACCAAGAAGGGAAAGGACTTGTCCTGGGTCATCCAACAGGCCTGTGTTGGAGGTGGGATATGAATTCAGGTTTTCTTTCTGTCTGCTTTGTGCAGGGCTTCAGTGACTCACTGATACTGAAGACAAGAAACGGTCACTGCCTGTGAGCTCCTCTTTGATAAAAGAAACCTACAAGTAAAATTAAAAGATGTTTCCATCCCTCTTCACGAGGGGGGCTTGTCATTGATAATGGTTCCCTCTACTCCTCTCCCATTCCAGGTAGGAGGAGAGGGGCAGAGGTGTCTGTGCCCGGAGAGAGCAAGGCCCAGCCATGTGCAAAGGGGCTGGGCTAAGCTGGACAGCATGACTCTAGCCAGAGGGGGCTGTGACTGAGAATAGTAGAGGGGGCTCACATGGTTATAAATCAACCATTCTAAAAGAATTTAAAGAAGAGGCGTTGTGACTCCATTCGGTCCTTAATCACCACCATCTTGCTGAATCTCCACAGCTCCCTTGAGAAGAAGACCAGGCAGGGCCTATTATCCTATGTTCCTTCACTGCCTGGGGTCTTCTTCCCAGGAACATCTCTTCTTCTCTTCTAGCACGTGGGGCCTCCATTTTGGGGAGGGGCCCATGCCAGCCATCCTAAGCTTCATCACCGTGGCCCTGTCAGGATCCTTCCCACTCCCCTCCAACTGCCTCCTACATGTTGTCTTTGCCCCTTTACGAGTCTAAATGTCTTGAGCGCAGGGGCTATTTAATGCTTGCATATGTTTCTGCAGGGCCTAGCCCAGGGCTGAGCACATAGGAACTGCTTAATAAGTGTGTGTGGCCTTGCCTTTTAGAGCACAGAAAACTAGAGCTCCCAGAGGAGAAGATCAATGGAGACAGAAAGAAGCAGCATTTCCTCAAAGTCCACCAAAAGCCATGCAGAGAGAGAGGGAGTAGAGGGTGTGTTCTCTCTCGTTCTGTCTGGGGAGGATCGGGAGTGCAGGGCCTTGTGGATCCAGACATCGGGAGCTCTCTCTAACCAAAGTGTTAACTACATGACTTTGCTAATAACCTTATCAGCCTACAAAGTGGAGAAGAACCTTTGGAAGGAAATCCATCCCAAACCTGATTCACACCAGCAAGGAGAAACCGGGCAGCTGTTGGAAAGAAAAGCCCACTCCGTCCTAAAAGGGGTATTAGGAAAAGAGAGAAAAGGCATCATATATGCATGTCCCTCAAATAGGGAGAGAACTAATTCCAATGGGTTCCAATAAAGAGCAAGCCAAATCTTTCTGGTTACAGTTCTATTAGAAGTCAGCCCAGAACAGACAAGAGATGTGTGAGAAAGATTTTGTGAGCGTTAAGAGAAGCAATTATGATGGGGGATGGAAGGGACAACCCAGAGACCGTGATGTGGAAGCACAGGGAGCTCATCACATAATTAATGCTTCTTTCAAGTCTGACACAGAAGATGGAAGGTATTGGAAGGCCATGGAATGGAGGAGGAAGAAATTATTCTGGAAGAATGGTATCTGAAGCTCAGGAGCCTTGGGGAAGGCTGAGGATAGGAAAAGGGGCTTTTAACAAAGCATATTGAGAAAAGATGATGGGATGGCATTTAAGGTGGATTAGATAGATAGACAGACAGACAGAAGGATGGACAGACAGACAGAAGGATGGACAGACAGATACATAGATACATAAATAGACGGATGGGTGGACGGATGGATGGATAGATAGATGGATAGACAGAAAGATGGCCAGGAGGCCAGTGTCACGAAGGGGGGGGGGGGTCATCAGACTGGAATATCTCATCAAATTGTGATATGTGGATGTAATGTGATAGGATTTCTCCATAAGAAATGATGAAGGGGAAAGTTTCAAGGAAGCCTGGGAAGATTTGTATGAACTGAAGCAAAGTCAGGAGGGAAACGACAGCCATTCGGAAAGATGAACGACCGCACCTCGAGGGGGCGGAGGAGCAAGCTCCCTGCTGCTTACTCAGAGACTCCCAGCGGCAGGGCGCTCACTGCCTCACACAGCGATTCTCTGCGCTGTGGGACTTCTCGGCATCACTGCTCACCAACTCAGGTCGGAGCCCTCTTAAAAATGGCTACCATTCTCCCTTTCCTCGGCCTTTTTTTTTTCTTCTCCAGACTAAATACCCTTAGATCCTTCAGCCAATTATGTTAAAATTCTATCAGGAGTAAATCAGGAAAGATAATCTAATTAAAAGATGATACTGAAAGTGTGAAGTATATACTCACTACAATATAATTATTATGCAGACACCCTTTTTGGATTGGACCTATGACTGAAGTTGGTATAGGGGACTCCCCGGGGGAAACTACTACTAAGGCAGGTGTCTTCTCCCTAAGTAACCTACAGCCCTCAGAGTTGTCCAGAACACCGACAGCTTGGGTGGCTTCCCCAGAGTCACCCAGCCACTTTAAGGCTGGCTCTCAATCCACCAAGTGGGGCTGCCAGTGGATAAGCCAGACACCATTGTGACCTGCATCTTGTGGAACTCTTTCTGGAGAAGCTGGCATTTGACCTGGGCCATGGGGGGCTTCATAAGCCAGAGATTTGAAGCTAGAATAGTCCTGGGTGGCCCTCTCTTCTAAGCCCCCCACTGCACTTGTGAGGGACTGAAGAGGGGAAGTGCTTAGTCATTGTCACACAGGTGACAAGTACCAGCAACCATACCTATGTCTCTCCTGACCAGGTCACCACTGCCTCTACAGAACATTGAACCCACTCCCTTAGGTGGATTAGACTCCAAATTTCCCTGGTTGGCCTCTAAAACCTTCTGGGGTCTGGCTTCAGCCTCCCTTCCTAGGATAAGTGTACACTATTCTCGTGTCTGCCACGTTCCAGTCAAACTGGCCTCTGTGATGTCTCCAAGACACGACATCCTTCTCCCACCTCCAGCCCTTTGTACATACCTCATGCCCGGTATGTCCAACGTGTTTCTGTCTTCCCTGGTGCCTTCAGCAGCGCCTGGCACTTCATGGGCACAATCAGGTCTGCTATGATATGACATCACTGCCAATATGCAAGATTGTTCAACAGAAGCAGCAGGGACTGTGGGCCTATGGGCACAACACCCCAATGTGTCAGTGACAGAAAAATGCAGGAGCATGGTACTAAAAACAGCAGCTATTTAGTACAGCTAGGTGGCACCACAGTGCAAAGGATACCAGGCTTGGAATCAGTGAGACCTGAGTTCAAATGCAGCCTCAGACACTTGCTAGCTGGGTGACCCTGGACAAGCCACTTCCATTTGCCTCAACTTCTTCTGCTGGTAAATGGGCGCCATAATGACGCCTACTTCCCAGAGTTGTTGCAAGGATCAAACAAGGTAACGATAAAGTTCTGGGGATGGCCCTGGTATAGTGCAAGCCCTGTGTGAATGTCAGCCCTCATCACTACTGTAAGGTTATTAGTGCTATTGTTCTCATCTGTGCCAGATGCCTCAAAACACAATACATGCTGCAATGACCAGGTGCAGCACCCAGAGCTGCGGGCTGGTGCTCGGTGCTGCCCATGGGACTGGGAGGGAAAAGTCAGTGGCCTTGGGTGAGGTGAGCAGGTGGGTTTGACAGCAATGTGGACAAAAAGGTGGCCTCTGTGGGCAGCAGGCAGGTGGTGGAGCAGCCCTCTGCCCACAGCCCCTGGCACTCCACAAGATACACAACGAATTTGGACTGTGGAAGTAGGCATGGGGATGGTGAGCATGGGAAGGGTGTCCACTTGTGGGTCACTGTAAAGCAGTGGAGTCTTCTGCCCTCTCGCTGTTTCTCACAGATGAAAGTGTAGAAGCACACGTTGTGTGCAGATGCTCCTGGTACATCAAGCATTGGTACAAATGGGCATTCTTGGCCCAGAACCGCAGTGGCCCTGACCAGCAGCACAGACCTGCCAGAGCAGACATCAGGAGAATGAATCATCAGCAGCTGTGATGGTTTCCAAACTTCTCAACCCATAAACACCAAAGACAAGGTAAAAGGTCAGTGGGAAATTTTGTTGGAACTGGGTGAGAGAAGAACACGGTGGAGTAAGAGGTGGCGGAGACATCACCACTACAGCTGCTGCCATGTGGCTGCCTCTGGCACTCCCAGCCTGCAAATCATAGAGGGACCAACTTTAGAGGGTAATTGCTCTTGCTTTGACCTGCCTGGATCTGAGTTGTGGTCTTGGGTGGTGGTCCTGGGGTGTGTGGCCAGTGAGCCAGAGCTTGTGGAGGCTGTAGAGAGGGCACCCTCCTCATAGCTCTGGCAACTGTGAAAACCCCAGCAATTTGGGACACAGCTCTCCACTCTGGAAACAGAGTTCTACTGTGCCAAAGAGCTCAAAAGTCAAGTAATTGGCAAGATGAGGAAGTGCAATCAGACCACAGAATCCTTTTTTGGGGGACAAAATTGATCAAAACACGGAACCAGAAGAAGTCAACGAAGTCGGAACTCCTGCATCAAAAGCTTCCAAGAAAAATATGAGCTGGTCATGGGCCATGGAGGAGCTCAAGAAGGATTTTGAAAAATCAAGTAAGAGAAGTGGAGGAAAAATCAGGAAGAAAAATGAGAATGATGCAAGAAAATTATGAAAAAAGAGTCAACAACCTCCTAAAGGAGACCCGAAAAATACTGTAGAAAATAACACCTTAAAAACAGACCAACTCAAATGGCAAAAGAGGCCCAAAAAGCCAATGAGGAGAAGAATGGCTTAAAAAGCCAAATCTGCCAGAAGGAAAAAGAATCTCCAAAGCTCACTGAGGAGAATAATTCCTTCAGAATTAGAGTGGAGCAAATGGAAGCAAATGACTTTATGAGAAATCAAGATACTTTTAAACAGATCCAGACAAATGACAAAATAGAAGGCAATGTGAAGTATCTCACTGGATAAACCACTGACCTGGAAAATAGATCCATGAGAGACCATTTAAAAATTATTGGACTACCTGAAAGCCATGATCAAAAAAAGAACTTAGAAAGTGTTCTTCAAGAAATTCTCAAGGAAAATTGCCCTGATATTTTAGAACCAGAGGGCAAAACAGAACTTGAAAGAATTCATTGATCATCTCTTGAAAAAGATCCCAAAAAGAAAATTCCTAGGAATGTTATAGCCAGGTTCCAGAGTTCCCAGGTCATGGAGAAAATATTATAAGCATCCAGGAAGGAACAATTTGAGTATTGTGGAAACACAATCAGGATAACACAAGATCTAGAAGCTTCTACACTAAAGGATTGAAGGACTTGGAATATGATATTCCAGAGGTCAAAAGAAGCTAGGATTAAAACCAAAAACACCTACCCAGCAAAACTGAGTGTAATGCTTCAGGGGGAAATATGGTAATTCAATGAAGTAGAGGACATTCAAGTATTCTTGTTGAAAAAAAAAACAGATCTGAACAGAAAATTTGACTTTCAAAAACAAGAAGCAAGAGAAGCATGAGAAGATAAACAGGAAAAAGAAATTATAAGGAACTTACTAAAATTGAACTATTTACATTCCTACATGGAAAAATGATAATTGAAACTCATGAGACTTTTCTCAGTATGAGGGTAGTTGAAGGGAATATGTGTGTGTGTGTGTGTGTGTGTGTGTGTGTGTGTGTGTGTGCATACATACATCTATCTAAAAAATAAAATAAAGAGATGAGAGGAGAATATAATGGGAGGAGAAAGGGAGAGATAGAATAGGGTAAATTATGTCATATAGAAAAGGCAAGAGAAAACTGTTACAATGGAGGGGAAGAGCAGGAAGGCAAAAGGGAATGGGTCAACCTTACTCTCATTGAATTTGGCTTAAGGAGGGAATAACATACACTCTCAATTGCGTATCTTACCTTACAGGAAAATAGGGGGAAAGGGGATAAGAGAGGGAATGAAAGAAGGGAGGGCAGATTGGGGGAGACGGTAGTTAGAAGCAAACATTTTTGAAAAGGGACAAGGTCAAAGGAGAAAATAGAATAAGTGGGGACTGGGATAGGATGGAGGGAAATATAGTTGATCTTTCACAATATAACTACTATGGGAATAATTTGGGTAACTGCACATGTACAACCTATATTGAACTGCTTGTTTTCCCAGTGCGGGTGGGTGAGGAGGGAAGAAGGGAAAAAATCTGGAACTCAAAGTTTTAAAAACAAATGTTAAAAAAAATTGTTTTTACATGCAACTGGGAAATAAGATATACATGCACTGGGGTATAGAAATCCATCTTGCCCTACTAGAAAGTTGGGTGGGGGATGGGGGAGGATATAAGAGAGAGCAGATTGGGGTAGGGGGTATTCAGTGGGCTCGCTATTTTGGGGTGAAAGGGTAGGGGAAAGATGGGGAGAAACATTTGTAACTCAAAATCTTTTGGAAATGAATGTTGAAAACTAAAAACTAAATAAAAGATTAAAACACACACACACACACACACACACACACACACACACACATACAAAACCCAAAAACAAATGGGCATTTTCAGAACAAGCATTAGAAGTGGACTGGTTTTATTCAGCAAGTGAGGGTAGAATTAATGAATCAGTCCAGACCCTATTGTGCGTGAACTATCCTTGTCCAGTTACAGAAGCCCATGGTCAGCCCAGGAGCAGCAGCTGAGTGTGGGCTTGGGGGCTCGGACCCAGAAGGCTCAATGCATCCCAGCTCCTGCCAAGCCTGAAGCTTACATGAACATCGAGTCCTCGTGCTGACTAATGGTCAGTGAGACGGGGAAATAATTTGGAAAACCATCCATTTCTTTTCTAAGAATCATAACATATCAGGGCCAGAAATGGTCATGTGGTCCATCCATCTCATTCTACAGAAGAGAAACTGAGGCTTTGAGAGGGGAAGTTATTTGTGCAGAATCACGGAAACAGGAAGAGACTGTCAAGATTCTCATCCAAGTTCCAGAGGCTTCAAATCCAGCTCGCTAACTCTCTCCTCTCTGTGTCTTCTTTCTGTCTCTCCCTCTCTGTCCATCTCTGTCTGTCTGTCTGTCTCTCTCTTCTATCTCTCTCTCCTATCTCTCTCTCCTCTCACTATTTCTCCTTCTCTGTCTCTCTCTCTGCCTCTCTCTCTCTTCTCCTCTCTGTTTCTCCCTCTCTGTCTCTGTCTCTCTGTCTCTCTCTGTGTGTCTCTCTGTGTCTCCTCTCTGTCTCTCTCTCCGCCTCTCTCTCTCTCTCTCTATCTCTCCCTCTCTTCTCTCTGTGTTTCTCCCTCTCTGTCTGTCTCTGTCTCTCTGTCTCTCTCTCTGTGTCTCCTCTCTGTCTCTCTGTCTCTCTCTCTCTGTCTCTCTCTCTCTGTGTGTCTCTCTGTCTCTCTCTCTCTGTCTCTGTCTCTGTCTCTCTGTCTCTCTGTCTCTCTCTCTCTCTCTGTCTCTCTCTCTCTCTCTCTCTCTCTCTCTCTCTCTCTCTCTCTCTCCCTGCTCAAGGCCTCTGTCACTTGGTCCAGATGTCTCAAGAGCCAATTGCTTGTCTGTTTCACATTTCTGGCACTGTGGCACCTAGATTTGGTTTCTCTTCCCAAACCCTTGCTCACTCAATGACATGTTTGCTTCCACAGAGAGCTGCCTAATTTGCCTGGGGCTCAGGTTCCACACACAAAGAAGAGCAGTTCCAGGGTCTGATGTCCTCTTACTTTTCCAGAGCTGGCCATTGAGTCTGTGGTCACACAGCTGGAAGAGTCTCAGGCTGGACCTGGCCCCAGTTCTCTCCTCCCTCTACATCCAGCTTCCAGGAACCATGCCCTGTTCTCGCTATTACTACGTGTTCCTGGGTACCTGAAGTGAGTGAACTGGATGGTTTGGCTTGAGAACATGCTGACGGGGGCAGGAATGCTGTCCTCAGACAGGATTCAAAACCGTGTTTTTGGTTTTCTCCCTGTGTGACCCTGAGCAGTTCACTTAACCTTTAAAAGGGAGGAGGGTAACACCACAAAAGAGAACTGCTCTGACCACAGGCTGGAGAGCTCTGGAGAAAGCCACCAGTGCTCCAGACCAATGCCCAGGCTACTCGGGGGCAGCTCTCCCTGGAGGGAAGTTTTCTCTTGATGTCTAGAATATTTGCCTCTTCTTAACTTACTTCTACAAGTGTCTGAAGTGAATTGGAATGCAGATCCTTCTCCTTTGAAATACGGTGCTCTCTGGGTCTAGAGGCAGCTAGGGGCACCACAGTTCACAGAGTGCCAGGCTTGGGGTCAGGAAAATCTGAGTCCAAATTCAGCCTCACTTACTGACTGGGTGACCCTATCCAAGTCACTGACCTCTGCCTCAGTTTCCTCACTGGTCAAATGCAGATAATAATAGCACCCACCTCCCAAGGCTGATGTTGGGATCAGTGAGATGTTTGTAAGGCACTTTGCAGACCCTAACATGCGATGTAAACTCCGGCTGTTTTTACTCCCTATGATTCAGCCTCCCAGCTTTCGGCTGAATGACCATCAAAGTCATTTACACAAAGCAGACGTACTGCCAGAGCTAAAAGGGGCCTGGGAGATCTTAGAGGCCGAGTCCTTGACTTTATTGGTGAGGAAACTGAGGCTCCAGGAGAAGAGACGTGGCCAAGCTGCCCCAGTGGCCAAGAGCAGGGCAGGGTCTGCTCCCACAGCCTTTGACGCCAGGCCAGCCTTCTCTCCATCCCCTTTCTATACCTCCTCTGCTCTGACCACAGGCTGGAGAGCTCTGGAGAAAGCCACCAGTGCTCCAGACCAATGCCCAAGGCATCGCTCTCAGCAGGTGATAAAGTCTTCACTAGTGTGGGACAGGTGAGGTCTGGGGCTGGAGGGCTCAGTGAAAGGGCTGGCACTCTTCAGGGTTTCTGGGGCTCAGGAAGGTCTGCAGTCTTGGGGACACTGGCCAGGACACTCAACTTTCAGGGCAGGACTGTGGCAGGTACTCAGTGACATCACCCACCTTCAATCAGAGGAGGGCATTCTGCTGGGTGCCCAAATGGAAGGACGTAACATATTGGGTTGACATGAATGCTTCTGTCCTTTTATTCTCCAGAGACCTCAGACCGAGGCTCAGGGGAGGCTGCTCTGCAGCCCACTGTCATTCAGACTGTTCACCCACACCTGGATTATGGCACCAGCCCATGCCCACCCTTGCTCCCATCTTTGCTGCCCCGTCCCCAATCTTCCTTGTATAGACTCCTGCTAAGCATTCCAAAGGGAAAGTCACCTCTTGTCTACAAACCTTCAACGGCTCCCACTGACTCTGGGGCTACCAAGTGGAGAGATGAGGCTGGGCATAAGGGCAGCTGGGTTCAGATCCAGGCCACCCTGAGGTCCGTCTGAACTCTGAAATGCTGTGGTTTTCCAAAATCACTTTTTCTCCCTGGAGCTGTTTCCCCATGTGTAAAATGGACCAGATTATTTCTTTTAATCTTTACTGGAGCAATCAGGGTTAAGTGACTTGTACAAGGTCACACAGCTAGTAAGTGTCTTAGCTGAATGTGAGCTCAGGTGCTCCTGACTTCCAGGGCTGGCACTTTACCCACTGCACCACCCCGGTGCCCCAAACCAGAGTAAGGCTTCTTCAAGCTCGAAAATGACACGATCTATGATCATTTTGCTCATTTTCTTACCCAAAGTACGATTTTTACCCCTTGCCCATATCTTACTCATTGCATGCCCCTCTTGTGTTTAGAACAAGGCCAGGTGCACAACAGCCAAGGAGATGGGATGGGAGCCAGTTTGGGCTGATTCAGGCGAGCTGGGCACGATCCATGACAGAGACAGTATTTCCAAAATAAAACGGTTCTTTCTTCCTGCACATTTTTCCTGAATCTTGCCCATGATCCATTTTAAGTTCCAAGAGAAGAAGGGGAAAAAAAAAAGAGTAAGTTTGCATCCTGAGGCTGAGAAGACCCTTCCCCAAGCACCACCGGCTCTGAAGTAATCTTTCCTCAGAATCACAACATCAGGGCTGGGCGGGGCCTTAGATCTTGGAGTGCCCGATGTGGGAGGGAGCTTAGAACACACAACAGAGAATGTCACAGAACCTTAGGACACAGAGCACAAGATGACAGAGTCAGGAGGGCCCTTAGAGGGCCAAGCGTCTGACACAGAAGGGATGTGGCCAGAACAGAGAACAAAAGTGTCACAGCTGAGTGGAAACTTCAAGACTGTTCAGTTCTCTTCTTCATTTTACACATAGGGAAACTGAGGCTGGGGCACATAAAGGGACCCCCTCCCAGCCTCCTGCTCATCCCCCGGGATCACTCTCTAGGCCCATGCTGGGCCCCCCACTGTGCTGTGTCTTACACTCTTGTTCTATTGGATCCTCAAAGCAGCACAGGAGGCAGGTTTGATGTGAGGAGAAGGGAGAGGGCAGTGGTTGCATGGAGGCCAGGTTGTGCCGTGCACTCAGGCTGGAACGCACCTGGGGATCCCAGAGGAGGAGGAGAGAAGGGGGAGTGCTCCAGCACAGGAGATGGGCTGCATGGGAGGGCCCGAGGGCTGAGGCCTCCCGTGGCTATGGGAGGCTGTGGCAGGATGTCTCAGCCCGAGGAGACCATCCAGCAGGGCCACTGTGAAGACCAGGTCCAGGCATGCTGGAATCACCAGATCAGGCCTGGGACACGCAGGCCTGGGTGATGTGCTCAAGCAGCCCTGGGAAAGCCTCTTCTCTCTGGTCTCGGTTTCCCCCTCTTTACAAAGAGGCTCAGATGAGATGGGCCCTTCCAGGTCTGACGTTCTACAGGCCTGTGACATGCTGAACAGCGGCTGAGTGAATCTTCATGAAAACCAGTCATGCTCACACTACCCCAGCATCCTTCCTTCTCCTCATCCCCTCCCAAACGGGAACTCTCCGAGGCTCCCCATGGCTGACAGGGCAGAGTTTGGATTCTTGGGGGCATTCAGGGCCATCTGCTGCCTGTCTCCAGGAAGCTTCCTTCCTAAGTCTGCCTTGTAGGTGCTTTCATTTGGGAAGGCTGTTTCACCTCCTGATAGAAGGGTAGCTGCTTGAGGACAGAGACTGGGTCATTTTGTCTCTATACCCCCAGAACCTAGCTTAATGTTCAGAGGCATTTAATAAATGTTCATTGAGTCTAAATCTAAATTTCTGTGATTCTTTGGCTCACTGTATTCCCCACCCCAACACACAAAAAAAATTAATAAATACGCATTTATTAAGAACCTACTGTATACCAGGCACTGGGCTAAGCCCGGGGATATACAGAGAGGCAAAAACAAGCCCTGCCCTTGAAGAGCTTCCATTCTAACAGGGGAGACAGCCCACAAACAAATACTTAGAGAGAGAGAGCTATAAATATATCTCTGTGTGTGAAACAAGCTCTTTCCAGGACAAATAGCAGGCAATGAATGGAGGGAAGATCTTAGATCTGAGAAGAGCTGGGAAGGCTTCCTGGGGAAGGAGGGATTTTAGTCGGTGCAAAGTCTATCTCCTGCCCTTGTCCCTAGCAGAAGGGCAGGAGTTGGGGAGGAGAGAAAGACTAGGAGCAGGGAGGGAGGGGAGTGACCCGGAGGCCACTGGACCGTGGCCTCCAGTGGGATAGGCAGAGCATGAAGCTCAGAGGAAGAGAGGTTGCTGAGAGAAGGAGGAAGGGCAGAGCCAGGAAGGGACACTGGGCAGCCAGGAGTATCCCAACTCCAGGGCTCAGCCTGTGAGCCAAGGAGAGCGAGTGGAGGGGCAGCCTGTCCTGCAGAGGGAGGCCAGGGGGTCTGTGGTGTCCTGGGGAGAGCCAGGGGAGTGCTGGGAGATGGAGGGGGGGTGAGGAACAGATTTAAAATGAAGGGAAGTTTGTTGCCTAAGGAACAGGCATTGCAGAGGGCACCGTGGAAGGGCCTGGGAGGAGTCAGGATGAAACTTGGGGTGGGAGGGCTGAGGGGGGGATGAGGAAGCAGGTGGTGGGGGTGGGGAATGGGGTTTGGATGTTGACAAACAAGAATTCAGAGTGACTGGGACATGAAGGGTATGATCAGGTGTGAGGACAGTCATCCTGGAGTTCAGGGTGCCACTCCCCTGCCCTCCAAGGACAAGAAGAGCTGGGGCACACACACACATACACACATGCACACACTCACATGTATAACACACATAAAGACACATTCACATGCATGCACACACTTAGACACACAAACACACATGCACATCTACACACATAAATACATACTCACACATATGTACACACATATAGACACATATACACATATAAAGACACATACTCACACACATACACACACTCACACATACACATACACAAAGACACATATATGCACAAACGCACATGCAAACACATACATACACATAAAGACACACATGCATATACACACTCACACATGCAAACACGTACACACAGACACACACTCACACATGCAAACATAGACACACTCACACACATATTCACACACATATGCACACACTCACACACATATGGACACATACATGCAAACACACATGCACATCTACACACAAAGACATACTCACATATGTACACACATACAGACCCATATACACACATAAAGACACAAACTCACACATGCACAAAGACACACACACACATACACACACATGCACACAGACACACATATGCACACACACAAACACATGTACACAAAGACACACACACGCAAACATATACACACACAAAGACCCACACATATGCACACCCACTCACACACACACACACACACACACACACACACACGCCCCTCAGTGCTCCTCACCAAATCCTGCCTCACCTTCAGAGTCCATCTCAAGCCCCTCCCTGAAGTCTTCCTCCAGCCCTCCCTCACCAGGTATTTCATCTTCTCCTTCACCCGGGCCCATCTGGCCTTGTGAGAGCTCCCCAGTGTTTGTCTTTCATGCCCTTGAATAGTCAGAAAGGGGGGGCGTTGTCTCAGAAGAACGGGCTGGAGCAGCTCACCTGGGCCCACAGAGCCAAGACTGCAGTTCTCTGTCAGTACTTACAGCTCTGGAGTCAGCAAACACAGGTATAACTGACTGTTTTGTTGATTGTAGAGACATAAGCGGTGGCAAAAAAGTTAATATTAAACTGGTGTGGACCTTTTTCTTCCTTTGGAGAGTGGGCTGTGGCACACTTAAGAGCACTGCCCTGTTTTCTAGGACGGCAGATGGGCAGCCCGCAAGCTGCCCTGGTCCCTGTGGAGCAGGCAAAGGCCCAGAGGAGGGATAGTCTCCAGTGGGAGGTCATGGTTGGGGGCCCCACAGGGTGGGAAGCTGTGGATGGATTTCCATCTGCACTGGGGAGGGGCACAGTGGAGAAGGCACAGGGTCTCCTATCACACATTCAGGTGCTGGGCTCTGCCGTTCTCACTGTCATTCCTGAGACCCAGCTCTAAGCACCCTGAGGACAGGAGTCAGTCCTGCATACAGCAGGTAATCTGTAAGTGTTTAGAGAGTTGGACGGATGTCAACGTGGCCTCCTAGGCACTCGGGCTCATGGAAGCCTGGACTTTCTTCATAGTGGCACTCAGAGTCGAGTGGAAGGACTGATAATCACTTCCCACCCCCTCTCTAGGCCTCAGTCTCCTCATCTGTAAAATGAGTGTACTGGACCACAGTTGGAGCAGTGGGAGAGGTGAGGGCTTGGGGGCTTGGAATCAGAGAAGTCTAGGCTTGGATTCTCCTTCTGGCATGGGCTGGGTGGCCCTTGCCATGTGCAGTCCCTCTGAGGTAGGGGTGGTGATCCCTGATTCATTGTCCTCACGGGCTTGCTCATGGTGAGGCTGGAAGGAGGAGCCCTCCGTGGCTCGCCATCCTGATGTGAACCAATGGCTTAGCTGCAGCTCTGAGCCCTGGGGCTCTGGAGATGCACCTGACCCAGCCTTGCCGAGCAGGAGGGGCTCCGGGTGCCTCCCACTACCGGCCTTTCCTTTCCCTCCGATGACCCACCTCCCAGGGCTCTGCCAGCCTTGACTGGCCACACACGAAAGCTGATGATAAACAATGATAGCGATGCTACTAAAGGTGATTAGATTAGCAACAAAGCCATCAAGAAAAGAGGGGGTAGGTGATTGGTTACAGAGCAAGTAACTCTAGACTCAAAGGACCCGGGGTTCAAATTCCATCTCCATTGTTTACTGATGCCCTGGCTTCGGTCAAGCAACTTAACATCTCTCGGACTCAGTTTCCTCATCTGTCTAATGAGCGGCTAAGCAAGGGGACCCCGATTTCCAGCTGTGAATCTATCTATGATCCTGTTGTCCTATTCAGGGAAGAAATCCCTGGAGGAAAAAGGAATCACTGCCAAGAAATCCTCAGGAGGCAAGTAAGAAAACACAGAGGGGCTGGGGGCAGCTGGGGAGGGACAAGGGCTCCCCGAGGCCCTTTCCAATTAACTGGAGGCTCTTGGCTTGCAGCAGAGGTCACCTGCTGCCCCCGGGTCCAGCGGAGCATCCTCCAAGGCCAGAGTCCCCATGTGGGGGGCAGTCCGTGCTGTATCTGGAGGCCTCGCAGAGGCCAGAGCACAGCCATAAATCAAGGGGCGGGTGTTTAGAGAACAGTGGAAGTGTTTCGGAAACATGGAGTGGCTGACCTGTGGGGCTTGGC
This sequence comes from Pseudochirops cupreus, assembly GCA_028627135.1. NCBI lineage: Eukaryota > Metazoa > Chordata > Mammalia > Diprotodontia > Pseudocheiridae > Pseudochirops > Pseudochirops cupreus. The sequence goes on along the minus strand of CM053581.1, from coordinate 4,052,233 downwards.
TCTGACTCCTTACAAGAATTTGGATGACTAATGACGTTAATAAATAGCTTCTTAACTCTTTCTCTTGACTTCAGGCACAATTTATTTCCCAGGGGGCTGCGGGCGCCGGGTTACAAGGAGCCTGCTCTGGCCGCACTTGGAGGGAAAGGGTCTTCCACCAGCCTTGAGAGCTAGAAGCTCCTTCCCCAAAGAAGCAGCCATCCTTTCTCCACCAGGCTCAGTCACAGGCAAGTCAACAACCAGGCCACAAGCATTTATTAACTGCCTACTGTATATCAGGCACTGAGCTGGGAATAGGAAGAA
>CM053581.1:4025698-4051430 GCA_028627135.1 Pseudochirops cupreus | reverse complement strand
CAAGGGCACAGGATCAATTGAATAGGAAGGGATGATATTTTAAAAGGTGAAATTAAGAGGTGGCAGAGGAATAGAATGAGAGGAGACAGGGAGAGACAGAATGGGGTAAATTATCTCATAGAGAAGAGGCAAGGGATAACTCTTATAATGGAGGGCAAGAACAGGAAGGCAAAAGGGAATGGGTCGACTTTACTCTCATTGAATCTGGCTTAGGGAGGGAATGACATACACACTAAATAGGGTATTTCACCCTATAGAAGAGTAGGAGAGAATGGGATGAGAGGGGGAAGGATGGAGGGGAGGGCAGGCTGGGGGGGAGGGTAGTTAGAAGCACACACTCTTGAAAACGGACAGGCTCAAAGCAGAGAATAAAACAAGTGGGGGGCAGGATAGGATGGAAGGAAATATAGTCAGTCTTTCACAATATATCTGCTATGGAAATATTTTGCATAGCTACACATGTACACCTTATACTGAACTGCTTATCTTCCCAGTAAGGGTGGGTGACGAGGGAAGAAGGGAATGAATCTGGAATCCAAAGTTTTAAAATCAAATGTTTGAAATACACACACACACACACACACACGTAAAATTAATATTATTATTACTATTTTTACATGCAACTGGGAAATAAGATATGCAGGCAGCAGGGTAAGGAGATCCATCTTGCCCTACCAGAAAGTCAGAGGGGTGATGGGGGAGGATATAGGAGACAGCAGATTGGGGGAGAGGCTATACATTGAGATCGCTGTTTTGGGATGGTGGACGGGGAGAAAATTTGTAATTCAAAATCTTATTGAAATGAATGATGTAAACTAAAAATAAACATAAAATTTAATTTAAAAAAAGACATTGGAATTTGGAGTAGGAAAGGAGCACTCTTTACTCACCCTCTGGAAGGTTTTCCAAAGGCATCATTTTTTAATTGAAAATTCTTTAGTTGACAAAAATATAGTTTTTCTTTGTTTCCCTCTGCATTTTTGGGAGGAGAGAGGAAGAGAAACATCTCCCCTTGTAACAAACACACAGCCTCCCGGGGCTCCACCACCATGTGTCACCGCACTGATCAGAGTGTCAAAGTAGTTCCGAACACTTAGTTTCTGCAGGGTTGTCGTCCGGATGGAAGTGCTCTCTGAGCCATCCCTTGTGCTGCATCCTGTCCACCCGGCATTCCAGGAGGGGAGCGCTCCCCTTGCCTACCACACAAAGGCTGCTCTAAGCACTCCTGTGCCGTGGACTTGTCTCCCTTTCCTCATCTCTGTGGGCATGAGCCCGGCGGTGGCAGTGCAGCAGGCCATGTGGACATGGAGTCAGGAAGACGAGTTCAAATCTTGCTCCTGTGACCTGGACTGAGTCACTTCTCTCCTTCCTGGCCTCAGTTTCCTCAATCAGGCCTGTCCCTGGTTGGTCCGTCATGGGGATCAGATGTGTTCAGAGCACACTACAAACCCCACTCAAACACACGAGGTCATCATGAACACACAGCTGTGTCAAAGGCGACGAACAGCTCCGGGACTTCAGGGACAGACACTCTCCCAAACCGCATTCCAGAGGAGCTCGGCCCCACCGACGGCATAAGCCAAAGTTGCAGGTTTCCCACAAGGCCGTCATCCCTGGCCATGTTCTTTTCTGTCAGACTTGGGGGGACGGGGCTGGAACCTCAGGGTTGTTTTCATTTGCATTTCTCTAATTATCAATGATCTGGAACACTTTTTTTTCCCAAATGGCTACAATAGTTCAAGTATCTTCCTTAAAAACAAAGCTGCTGTGCTGATCCTTTGCCCATTTATCAATTGTGGAATGACTCTTCCTTAGCGTGTCTTAGAAAAGAGACCTTTAGAGAACATGCAAGCACTTTCCCCAGGTTCCCGGAGCCCCTCCTACGTTGGGTGCACTGGCTTTGTTTAAGTGCAAACTTGCACATTCTGCCTCACTTATCCTCTGGGATCCTGGCACACAGTAGGCGCTTCACAATTGCTTGCTTAAAATGTCTTCCTTGCTCCTCTGACTTGTGCGTGATGCCGCTCCTGCCGCTCTAAGCCACACAGTCACAGAATCTTCTCTTGCTGTGGGGTGCTGGGCTCTGCCAGGCTTCCCGTTGCAGTTGTCCAACAGTGCTCCTAGCCCAAGAGCCAGGATCTCTAGGCTTAGCCAACACTGGGCTTCTGCTGGCTCCTGCTGCCTGCGCACCTTCCTCATTTCTTACCTGGGACCAAACTGTTCTGAGGATCACTCCTTTGGGGTCCGTCATCACAGAGGTGGGTACGGTGCTGCTAGCCCTCTTCCTCATGATTTCCCTTGCGATTCTTGACCTTTCTTCTTCCAGACAAACCTTGTTCTTATCTTGTTGAGATCAGAAAGCAATCCTTCCATAGTCTCGTGCGGCACAGAATGTGTGTCTCAGTTAAGGTACGTGTTTAGTTACGTCAGTTTTACACTTTAATAGTTTAGATTGTCGGGACATCCAGGATGCACTTGGCCCTGCCACGAGCAATGACTGGTTTTCCGATTGTTTAGGACTCTACCTGGGCAGTCAGTTTCTAGTGGACAGATTCCCAGGTCGATGACACCTTCTGCAGTCTTTTTCAATAGTGCTACTCCCTCCCATCTCTTCCTGCCGGGTTTTGTTGGTCACAGAGAAAAGTGCTGATCATTTGTGTGGGTGTGTTTCTGTCTCACAACTGCTCGTGTTTCATCATTTCATCCTCATTGCAGACTGGCTCCCTTCTCTTCTTCTCGTCTCACTGCGTCCTCAGTATTTCCAGTACAATATGAAGCGGCGCTGGTGACAACAAGCATCATACTGGGCCCATTACACAGCACTGTGCTGCTGCCCAAGTCACTGGCATGGTCTAGGGTCTGTGCACTTTTAAATTTACTTTTTATAATTTTTAAAAATTTCGAACTAAATATAAAACGAGAATTTTTTAAAAAGTACAACATTGCCATGTACGCAGCAGAACATAAGAGAACATTCAACACAAAACAACAAAATTCCATTTCAAGAAAGCCCACACGGTAAGTGCTCCAGCTTTTCTTCGCTTCCTGGGATGTTTTGTTCTCCCCGGGGCAGTTTTTACTTTATTTTTACCCTCCTCCCACTCTCCCCCACCCTAAAGAAGGCTAAAATTATACACACACATATTTGGAACGTTTGTTGTGTACACAAGAAATATGTATGTATTGATTGCACGCCACCATGGTGGGGGGGGGGAGAAGGGAGGGGAGAAAATCTGAAACTCAAGTGATTGTGGAACTGAATCTTGTAAATTAAAAGTAAATGAGTAAATAAAAAACAAATTTAAAAAAATGTATGTGTGTATGTAAACGTACGTATGTATGTATACACATATATGCTCATAAACACACACATATATGGAACGTTTGTTGTGTATACACAGAGAAGAATATATGTATCTAAACATATGCATCTACACACATATATGCTCACACACACATGACTAGCATGCCCATCTCCACCTGAAAGCGCCTCCTTCATCCGTCCAAGTCTGTCCACACTTCTCTCCATCACCTGCCCAGCACCTCCCATCCGAGGGATGGGCTAGGACAGTTCCTTCTTTGCTCCCTTTCCTGCATTTCCTCCGTTCTTGGCTGTGCAGGTCTTACTCATGCTCAGACGCATCCTTGGCTGCCCACTGCACCCGTGCTCTCGAGACCCCAAGGTCGGCCACTGCAGAAGCCACTTCCTTTACATCTTCTCCCCGGTTTCTCTGAAATTCTAGACCTTTCCTTCTTCCAAAGGACCCTCATTTCATTTTTCCTAACTCAGTAAGATGCTATTTTGGTAACCTAACCGGGCTGCCATGGAATAAATGGGTGAATTCGGTAAAACCGCCCTTTGTTACGATGTTGGCGTCACCCACCCATGGACAATAGACATCACCCCAAACATTTCCGTCTGACCGCATTTGTACAAAAAGCACTGTATGTTTACATTCCCGTGGTTCCTGCGGCTGCTTGGCCAGACCTGCTCTCAGGGATTCCACACTGTCTGCCCGGCACCCCCTTCCTGCCCTTCGTCTCCTGCCTCCACGCCTTTGCCCTCCCGGGTTCCCAACGCACCTTCCCTTCTTCCAACCCAGAGGTGACTCCCAAGCTCTCGTTCAGGCTCCACCTTCCCACCATGAGGGCCTTCCTGGGCCTGGCCCTTGGGAGGAGGAGAAGGTGTGAAAATGAAGGTGTGTGGGCATGAGCAGTGGACCTGCCCCTCACCTGAATGCCCCACCTACCCCTCCATGGGAGTCAGCCTCAGCAGTCTCGCTGCGCATGCCCAACTCACCGGTTGGCTTCCGTCCCACTACACTACGCATGCTCCACCCACTAGCAGTCCCCACCTCCCTCCCGCAGCCTAGGCCCCATTGCACATGTCCCGCTCACCTGCGGGCTCCTTCCCCATTGCGCATGCTCCTCTTACCAGCAGCCCCCCCCCCCCCCCACTCCTTCCGCGGGGAGGAGGAGCGGCAGCCCCGGCCGCACTGCGCATGCTCCTCACAATAGCAGCGCCCCCCCCCCCCCCCGCGGAAGGGGGGGGAGGATGGCGGCAGCCCCGGCCCCACTGCGCATGCCCCGCTCACCTGCAGCACCTCCTCACAGAAGGCGCGCACGGAGCGCAGGGACGCCAGGTCCAGCTCCTTGACTATCAGCTCCCCGGCAGGGCCGCCTTCGGCTGCGGGCGGCGCCTGCGCCCGGGCCCGCTCCAGCGCCTGCTCCCGGCGGAGCTCCGCAGCGGCCTGCTCGGCGCGCCCGCGGTCGCGGCAGGCGAGGATGACGCGGGCCTCCCGGCGCAGCAGCTCGGCCGCCGTGGCCCGGCCCAGGCCGCTGTTGGCGCCCGTCACGATGACCGTCTTGCCGCGCATGAGGCCGGCCGCGGCCCGAGCCGCAGGCCTCAGGTAGCGGCGCGCCGCCAGCCACAACCCCCCGCCCAGGGCCGCCGCCAGCAGAGCGGAGTACAGCCCCACCATGGCTCGGGCGCCGGGCGCGCATCCGCGCATGCGCGGCCCTGCGGCGCGGTCGCCTCTGGGACTCGTAGTTTGCGGAGCACGTGGCGGGGCGGAGCCTGGCTACGATCTCCATCTACCCTCCTCAGTATCCGGGAGTGTGGGGCTGGCCATTCAGGCCGGCCCCTCCCCCTGAGCCTCAGCCCAGGCTGGCCACAGCCCCGGGCCGCCCCGCTCTCGTCTTCCTCGGTGGTTGTCAGGCCGGCAGCCCGGGCGGTGTGACCTTGGGCAGGTCACTTCACCTCTGTCTCAGTTTCCTCCGCTGTAAAGCGTGGGTGATGCCCCCCCTTCCCCAGCGCGCAGGGCCCCCTTGGAGCTACCCCCTGGGCTCCCCCTCCCTCCCCATTTATAGCCCCAGGTCAGGCCTCCATCACCTGCTGCCCAGACTACTACAGGAGCCTTCCCGCAGGTCTCCCTTGCCTGAAGTCTCTCCTGCATCCATCCATGCATCCATCTTTCTCTCCATTGCCACAGTGCTTCTGCTGACCCTGCCCCTCCCCTGCCCACTGAGCACTTTCTGTGCTTGGCATCTTCCTTTCTAGTCTTCCCAAACTTTACTCCCCGGGTGTGTGTGGGCACCATGGCTTCCCGGCAGGGCTTTGAACTCAGCCCTCTTTCTCCCCACTCTGCGCTTCCGCCGTGGCGGTCCCTTGTCAAGAATAACCTGCCCTTCCCTGCCTCCTTGTCTTTGGCTGCCTGCCTGCCTTAGCGCAAATGCCACCTTCTCCTGGAGACCTTTCCCAGTCTCACCGGATGTCCCAGATTACTTACCTTCCATTTACTCTCTAGACACCTTAGATGTACATAGTCCTGTACACCTTGTCTCCTGCGCTTCGTGAGCTTCTCAAGGGCGAGGACTGGGTGGACGTCTGCCCGAAAGGCACTAGAGACAGTTCCTTAATGAACAGATGTTCATGGAGCACTGTACGAGGTACTCTGGAGAGCAGCATGCTCAATGTGCTTCATAAAACTGTGTACTTCTGTATGTGTGTGTATTATGCATATCCTTTCCAGGCTAAACTGGAGATTTTTGAAGTTACAAGGAAAATATATATTTAAGAATCTTGAGGAAATCCTCGGAGTTTTAAGTCCTCTGTTTATACTCAGAACAGATGTAGCCTCAGTAGTATCAGGCCAAACATCCTCATGTTAGATGTTTGTGGTGAAGTTCTGAATCCTTCTGGAAACTGCACATACATGGGGAGGAATGTGAGGTCATCCCCATGATTCAGTAGCCTCTCAGAGATCAGAGTGAGCGTGCTAAGCGTGGCTCTCGTGTCCCGTGTTCCTTACTTGCCAGCATGATAAATGATCAAACGTTTCTTGACTTACTCATCCTTAAATGGAGAGGGCAAGCGTCCATCTGGCTGAATAAACCAAAACCTAGGGAATATTCATTAATGAGAGGAACACAAGACCAACTAAAAGCACTAACGGGCAGAGCATAAAAATTCAAAAGACGGTTCTGCAAAACACGCCCAGCAGCAACAACAAAGACAAAAAGGAAAAGGCGAGACGTTTGCTACGCTCTGCATTCGGAACCTTGCTCTGCCCAACAAATCGATGGGTGTTCTCGCTCTCAGAGCCCCGTAGAAGAGAAGGAATCTGCCACCCACGAGACTGGAAACCAAAAGAGAGAGCTTGTCCGTGTGGCCTAACATGCCCTGGGGGGCAAAGAGAGGTCACCTGGGTGGCCAAAATTTGCTAAGTGCTGCCCTGTGCCTGTCTGGGGGCGTGACTCACAGCCTGTTAGGTGACGGCTCAGAGTCCTTCATCCAGCGTGGAGAGAGACTTTGCCGTCACTCTTGGGGCAGTTCTGATCACCCTTCCTGGTCGCTTTCTTGAAGCAGCCAGCCAGTGCATTGCTACTTGATGGACGTCTGCCCATCAGCTGTGTTCTTCTGTGAAAGGCTTGTCACTTCTTTATTATTGTTGTTATTATTTCCACCTCAACGCAATGTAGACAATTAAATGCTCACTGATGCTCCCTTCAAGAAGAGGTGGTGGGAATCTAGGCACCAGTTATCTCCTAAACAGAAAGAGAAAAGCAGGATCGTGGAGCAGAGGAAGACTCAACCAAAGACTGGGCAGACTGTCCCTGCCAGAGGTGGAATGCACACAGATTAAGTATGTAAAGACGTGCCCCTTCTTGCTAAGGACAACTCCTCCTGGCACCCTGGACTATTGCAGTTCTAGCCTTTGATTGGTCTCCCTGACTTGGTTCTCTCCTCAGACCTGTCCTTTGTCCACTCGGCTGTCACACTGATCTGAGGGTCCAGTGTGACCTTGTTGCTTCCCCTATTCCAGTAAACTCCAGTGGCTCCAGGATCAAATGTAAAATCCTCTGGTTCACTTCAAAGCCCTTCACAGCCAGAGCCCTCCCTAGCTTTCTGGCCTCCTCAGCCTGGGGATTCAGTAACTCGGGCCTCTTTGCCACTCTCCCACACGGAGCATTGTGGCCATCTCTCTTCCCAGCCTCTTTCCTCTCCCTGCTCATCTCTGCTTCCTGCTTGCCTGATTTCCTTCTCTTCCTACCTAAAGGACCACCTTCTGCCATTCCCCCTAAGACTGTCTCCAGTTCATCCTACAAATATTCTGTTCCTACATCGTTTTCCTGTTGTCTCCCTTTTAGACTGTGAGCTTTTTGAGATGGGGGGGTATAAAAGAAGAGAGGAGAGTTGGAGAGTTTGACAGATACTTAAGAAATGCTTGTTGACAGAATGACTGACTGACCCTGGAACCCATAACCTCTCATCCACTCCAGGAACTTTCCCACTGCTTAGATCATCCCCGCTCTCTCAGCTGGTTTTTATCCAGCAGCTCCTTCCCTGTGAACTATGAACAGATCCCTCCTACCTTAATAAGTCAATCAGCAAGTATTTGTTAAGGGTCTGCTGGGTACCGGGCACCTTGTTAAGCTCTGGGAGACAAAGACCAAAATGGGACAGTCGCCACTCTCACTCTATCAAGGAAGACATGTACGTAAATATACGTGAAATAAATGAAAGGTAAATGGGGAGGAGGAGGAAGGGGTTCAGGAAAGGCTTCCTCTAGGAGATGTCATCTCAGAAGAGTTGGGAAGGGAATGAGGCACAAAGAGGCGGAGGGGAGCTGGGGATGTGTCTTCACTCATTAATCCTCCCTTTTTCTTTGTTCTTGTTTGTGGTAGGGTTACAGCGTTTCCCCTGAGGACTGCATTAGCTGCATCCCAGAAATTTTGGTGTGTTGTTTCATTATTGCCGTTTCTTTCACATGATTATTAATTGTTTCTATAATTTATTCTCTTAGCCACTCGTTAATTAGAAATTCATTGTTGTTTCTGTTTAGGTCTCTGCCTTTTAATTTTAATTTACTATTTTTGTTGTATTATGGTCTATAGAGTATATATTTACTATTTTTTTCCTTTTTATATTGGTTTGTAATTTCTCCTTGCCTTCATACAAAGAGTTTTTATAAGAGTTTCGTATCATGCTAAGAAATATGTGTATTTAAATGCACATTTAGGAGATGCCATAATTCTTTTAGCTACAGTTTCTGAGACATTTTTTTTCAGTTCCATGTTTTTGTTTATCCTTCTGTTGGACTTACCTAAAGCTGAGATATGGACATTGAAATTTCCTGCCACCCTTGCATTGCTCTCAATGCCTTCACACAACTCAGGTGATGTCCTTTATCAATTTATATACAAAGGCATTTGGAACAAATAAGTTTGATATGGATAATAGTTTGTTTCAGTAGAATGGAATCTCCTTGTTTATCCTTTTTACATTTTGCATATTTGCTTTTTTGCTTTGTCTGATATCATCCCCATGATTGTGTCTCATGCTTTTGGGGATTCACTTTGTGTGATGAATTTTTTCCTGCCTCTCCCTCATATTTCTCTTGTTCATTTTTTTTTTTTTGTGATATGGTTCTTGTAAAGAACAGATCATTTTTTTTCTTATTTAATTTACCACTCTTTTTGATCTTTTTGGACCTCTTAATCTACAGATTTTTAAAATCATAAGAGTTTTATATTTTCTTCCATTTATCTCTAATATTTTTTTCCCAAATTTGGATTTATTTCCCTCTTTCTCCAAATAAAGTATTAAATTTCTTTAGTTAGTTTAGCTTAATCTTTTTAAGGTTATCCCTATCCTCATCAACTCCTTCCATTCACCTTCAGACCCTGCTTCCAGTTTTTGCCCTTCTTCATAATTTGGTTCAAATTATTAGGTCCTTTTTCTTTCTTGCTTTTGTCAAGTTATTTAATTCTTTTTCTCTTCCCCCCCCCCCTTTTAGGTAAGCAGCCAACTTTCCTTTCTGACCTTTCAGCTTTTTTTGTTTTGGTTTTTAGTCTTAACAATTTCTTTTTATGGGCCTATTTCTAAAAATAATTTACTTCCCTCATTTTCATCATTTTTCATCCTCTCTTTCTTTTCTAGGCTTTAATTCTTTCATTCATGGCCCTTCCAATTCTTAGTCCCTCTTTAATTCTGGTATTTTCAGCTTTTGTCCTCTCCCCCACCCTCCTCCCCTGCCTCCACTGTGACTCTAAGAAATACTGATTCCTGCAGATGGCAGAGAATATCACTCTTATGATAGGACTCTTCCTATATCCTTCATTGTGAAATTCCTTGTTGACCTTCACTCCCTCCTTAGTCACGTTTCCCCCCTTTGTCTCCAAGTCTCCCTAGGTTCATGGCCTCCCCTCCTTTCAGGAGCTTGGATAATTCCCCCTCTCCTGAGCTAGAATGAGTAGCCTGTCTGAGCATCGAGCCCATTGCAGGGTCCTCCTCTTCCTGCAGAATCTCTCTCTCCTCCTGTGATTCCGTCTCTCTCCCTCCTGACAAGACTCCCCACTTTTCCTTCACCCCCCCTCTCCTTGTGGATGCTCCCCTGCCTGCTCTGAGGGCTGGTTCTGATAGAAGGAGTGTGGGAGGCTTCTCCTCCTCCTTGGGACGGCTCTCTGTGCCCTTCATGGCGGTCCTGCTGGAGCATTTGGTGGGCGCTTGGAGGAGTCACCGTGTCGGCTTCACTCGACACCCATTCCTCTTGAGCTTTCCCTGTGTCTCCGTATCCATCACACGCATCATTTCTTACGTCACAGTAACATTCCCTCATGTTCACGAGCCACACTTGGTTTGGCTGTTCCCCAGGCTTCTGTGTGGCATTGAAAGATACCTTCCCAGAATTTTCTATTCTTCTTCTTCATGCTCTCAACTTCTAGGCACACTGCAGCACTTTGCCATGTCCTTCTCTAGCTCATTTTACAGATGAGGAAACTGAGGCAAATAGGGTGAAGTGACTTGCCCTGGGTCACACAGCTAGGTATTAGTGCCTGAGACTGGATTTGAACTCACAAAGAGGAGTTGTTCTGACTCCAGGCCTGGCGCTACCACTGTGCGACTTAGCTGCCCCTCACATCTCCAACTACCTGTTCAATGAATCCACCTGAGGGACCTCTTGTTATCTTTTTACACATCTCCTCAGCCCAGTCCTTGCCAAATCTTCTCTACACGTTTCTCTACACATTTCATTCGTTCAGTAAACAAACCCCTATTAACCATTTACACAGTGGAGACCCAGTGGGAAGAGTTGGGGGCACAGAAGAAGGTCAGAACAGAGTCTCTGCCCTCAGGGAGCTCACCAGCAACAAGATACAAGCAGGCTAATGGGGGTGGTCTCACAAGGAAGGTGACTGTGGGGGAGGAGGGGCCCAGGAAGGGCCCCTTACAGAAGAGGACAGGCCTTGAGCATCTTCTCCCACTTTCTGCCTGATAAGCTGGCCTTCGTCTCCAGGCGCCATGGCTCTGATGGCTGAGGTCACACCTTATCTTGCTGGTGCCCAGGCCCATGCACCCCTTCTCTTCTGCTGTGTCTCCACCTGCCCGCCCTTTGCATGGGGCTGGGTAAGGGCAAGGGATGCCTTGGTTGCTCCTACTTGTATCCCCAGGGCTTAGCCCAGATTGTCTGTCTGCTGCTCTTTCTGTGTCTCTGTCTAGGTCCAGAACAGAAGCCGTTCTCTTTACCCCAAACCTCCCCTTCCCCTGACTTCCCTCTTCCTCAGGTCCCACCGTCCTCATCACTTTCGCCTGGTAGGATGCCTGGCCCTGGTCCTCTTTAGCTCACCTATTGCTAAGCTTCTTGCCCTGACACCATCTCTCACAGTCCCTCCCACTGCAGTTCAGGTCTCCCGCACCTTTCACTTGCACCTCCGCCATGGGCTCTAGTCTCATCCAAGCCCAGTCTGCCTAGCCCATCTTCCCAGAGCAAAGGGACAGCATTCCCATGATTCCCCTTGGGGTCAGATAGGTCTGGTGCTCCAGGTAGAACAGCCTAGTTACTGTTCCTTGTCGCACCTCCACACCTTTGTACCTACTCTTTCCTGGGCCTTGAGCTTTCTTTCCCTGGGTCCTTCATACTCAAAATGCAAGGCCCAAGTCTCATGACCTCCAAGAAGCCTTTCTCGAGGCTCCCCCTAGTACTTCAGGAAGTGTTCTGTGTGTTACCTTCTCAGTGACCACATTGTAGGCTACCTGAGGGCAGGGGCCTTCCTAGCGCTGCCATGGGCAGGCCTCAGGGATGGCTTCACAACTGCTCCAGCCCTGCTTTCTCTGGCTCAGGAGGGCCCTCTCCCCAGACCCGTCAGCATGGCTTCGTACCTTCATCGTGTAGGCTTTACACACAGTGCTCTGCGTGTTGTGTCTGGCCCAGAACAAGGGCTTTTCTGTTGGCCAGCACCACACAGTGTCCGTCTGAGGGCCTGGATCAAGTCTTAGGGCTGCTTCTGAACCACCCCTCTCATCTCTGCCTCCTTACAGACCTTTCAGTGCCACCTCCTGCACAAAATCCCCTAGGAAATTCCTTGGTGAAGGTAACATCTTCCTCTTTAAATGTCTTAGAGCAGAAGATCTGATTTTCTTCTTTGTACACAGGTCATTTTTCTGTGTGTAATTACCTGGCTCACTCTCCCAACTCCCACCAACATTAGCTGTTGGTTCCCCAGGAGAAAGGATGACTTCTCTCCTCAGGGTTCTAGAGGTGACCTTGAGGGTCTCTGGGATTCCTAGTTCTGAACCTCATGAGCCCCTATCTGATGTACTCCCTTCTTTCCCCCTGCCCTAGCCATCCCCCCACATGGGCTTAGCTGGAGCAGCCCTCCCACTAGCTTGGACTGCTCCTGCAATGTGGAATTCCTTGCTGGCTTGCTAGGTTGCCTCTAGGGCCAGAGGTGGGTCTGGTTCTTTCCATCCATCCCAAGATACTTTGTTCTAACCTAGTGATCCAGGTTCTTCGCTCTTCTCATAGGGATTCAGGACTTGTTCACACCTTCAATTGATTTCTTCAAGAAGTCTGAGCTTCCTATGTTTTAATCGCTCGGCCCTTGCTTAGACCTGGATCATCAGGATTGGCATGCAGGTCTGGCCTGTCTGTCTCTGGTATCCTGGAATGTAGGGTCTCTGTCAGATCTAGATCTTTGTCACTGATGACTTGTAGATGATGGATAAGAATTAATGAGGGCCTCATTACCAGGGGCAGCAGAGAGACTGTTCTCCTGGAGGGAGAACCTCCTGTTTCTGTCCACATTTTTATGAGTGAAACACCAGTGGGCATCACTGCGGCAGGTCTGTGGTCTAGAAAGTACTATATCCTTTCTTTTCTCTCCTTTCTGCTGGATGGGTGCAGAGCCAAACCCTTCCCAGCCTTTCTGAATTGCTCCCTGAAAGCAGGTGGGGGCAGTAGGAGGAGGAGGAGTGGTCATGGTCGTGGTGGCCATGGTCATCATCATGATCATAGGTTTAACCAGCAGAGGGGCTTCCTCAGTGATTGTGACAGTTGAGCTGAAAGGGGACTGAGGCTCAGGGGTCCAGGGGTCAACAAGTGTGGGGCAGGGTTACTGTGTGCCTGTGCCTTCCTGCACAACGTGTGGTGTTTGTGTAGAGGCGTTCCCTGGTACCTTCTTGTTGTCTGGGGTTCCATTGTCCAGGTTGGACGAGCTAGTTATGACCAGGCCTTCCTGGCCCAGGCTGAGGCTATGGCTCTGATCTAGCAGCTGCCATTTGACCCCTCTTTGGTGCTGTTGGCCTTGGGGTTGGATGGAGTGTCCAGTTATAACATCAAGGTGGTGAACTCCCTCATGCAACTGTATTTTTTTCGTACCTTTAGACACCCCCCCCCCATTTGTTTCATCTCTGTCCTCCATGCCTGGTCCTAAATATTTCCTTCTAAAGAGCTGCTCGGCTCTCTAGAACCAGTGCCCCTCTGAGATCTTCAGAGCCCGGGATCCCCTTGTTCTCTGATTTCTTTGGCCTCTGCTCTTCTGGAGTCCAGGGTACACAATCAGCTGCACATTTGAACGGTCGGAATGTCCCAGGGTGTCCCTCAATTCTGCTTCAGAGGCAGATTCTTCGTAGGGGCCAGAATCTGGTCCGAGTTTGTAGCCAGCTGCCCTCATCTGTACCATTTCTGTTTAGAAAGAGGCATTTATGAGGAGGTCAGTGAAGGCACCATACCCCGACCCTGCTTTGTCCCAGACTGTCTGCCATCCCTGGAATGTTGCTTTGCATCACTTCCATCCCCACAATCCCCAACTTCCTTCACTCTCTGTTCAACAGCCACCTGCCTACTTACGTAGCCTCTCTGCCAATTATTAGACTGTGGCTACCCTTTGGCCCTGCAAGACCACTACTACGCCTGTACCCAAAGAGATCAGAGATGAAGAAAAGGACTCATGTAGGCAAACGTGTTTGTGGCAGCTTTTTCTGTAATAATCGCTGTCTGTCCTTTCCTGAAGAGGACCAGTGTTATCATGGGATGGTGTTGTGCCTTGCTTGTGGATTGGATTGAAGTGAGGCAGAGCTGCTCAGAGTCGCCAGCCTCCCTGTCTCTTCCAGTCATTGAAGTTCGGTGGCAGGACGGAAGTCAGAATGACTGGTGATGGTTCAGGATACAGTGGCTGACCTTGGCATCTTCCATGTCTGACTGAGCTCTAAGCCTCCACAGCGCCTACTTCAGCCGCCTCTGTGGCCTTTGGGACAAATGGTTCTCATCCACCCATTCTGCTGGGGGAAGTCTCCACGTCTGGTGGGAAGGGTGGTCTCAGCTTGTTGTTCGCTGTCCTGTCTGAACTCTTGGGAACCTGCCTAATGGTAGACATGCTGTTTATAACATTATTATAGATTTTCATTAGTTGCAAAAATGTTATGTGGGTATGTAGCAGCAAAGGAAGCTATTCAAATAAACTCAATAGTTCAACCAAGGGTATGATTCATGAGTGGGTGCTATAAATGAAAATATCACTCGAACATCTTTTCCAAAAGGCCGGGTCCTGGCATCGAGTCTTTTGCTTTTCTACCCAGTGGCTAAAACATCACATACCACATTCACCACATTCTCTACCCCCCCCCCCTTGTCTCTCTCCCTTTCCTTTCTCTGTCTCTCCTTCCGTCTTTGTCTGTCTCTTTCTGTCTCCCTCCCCCGTCCCTGTTGCTCTCTGTCCCATTGCTCCTTCCTCCCCTCTCTGCCCTTCTCCTCTCTCTCTCCATCTTCATGCTTTCTCCCTGCTTCCTTACCTCCAACAGTGACTGATCTGGTCAAGAACAAGACAGGAGACAGGTGTGTATGCTCCCACTTTACTTTTTCTCAAGTCTCCTGATCCAGGCTGCCTCTGTGACAGCTGGGGAAGGGCACGCTGGCCACGATGGTGCCAAACTTCTGCACTCCCTCGATATGGAACATGTTGTCATCAAAGAAGATGTGGGGCCGTATTTTGATCAAAATGGGCCCCTTGGGGGCCCCGGCCAGGAAGAGTGCCTCATCAATCTCCAGGCCCCAGGCACGGAGTGTCTTGAGCACGCGGGCCCCAGAGCTGGCAGCACTCCTGGCCGTGATGAGGTAGGTCCTGATAGGGCAGAGTAGCCTCTCATCTTTGGCGTAAAACTTCTTTTGCAGCCGCCCTAAGTCTTCTAGGAATTGTTTCAAGGGACCCTGGGAATGGAACAGACAACAGTGATGAATGGTATTTGGAAGAACTAGGGACATTCCTAAGCCATATCATGGATTTTGTTCATGGGTTACTCATACAGGGCTCACAAGGTACTGTGGGGAGTAGCCTGCTGAACCTCTCTGTGCCTTGACTTCCCCCATATCTGCTCCCTCATGGTGATGAGAAAAAGGATAAATCAGAGGCTCAGAACCATTAGGCCTCATGAACATGACCTCCAGATCCCATAGTCCTCTGTGTGAGATGAATGTTGCCTCTTCCTTTGTGACTCCTTCCCTCCCACTTGTGATGTGTAGACCCCAGAATCTGGCTTTCCAGGCCCTCTCCCTTCTGGCTCTAGTATTATCTCCCCTTCACGTAGTCTGAGTTCCAGGTACATGGACTCCTCTCTGTCTTTCCCTCCTTTCCTTCCCTCTCTTTTCTCTGCAACTGTACTCATCTTGATCCTTCGTGTCTGAAGTAGACCTCCCTTTCAGGGATTTTGTGCCTAAGACGTCATGTAACTTCTAGCCCAGCCCAGTGAATGAAGCCCCATCCAGGGACCTGTAACACAGAAGAAGACAAAAACCCTCGTATGGACACAGAGTGCATCTGGCCAGACGATTGGACTGTCCAGGAGGAAGCAATGCTGCCTTGGAGCTGGATCCTCTGGGTGGAAAGGCTGATTTGAATGCACAGGAATCCTTGAATAAGAAGGGCTCACCTGGGGAGGGTTAGACAGCAGATATGGCTCTCAGTAGCTGGCAACTTGCTACTGAGTGGTGACTGCACAGCTCTTCATCATCTTGTTAAGTGCAGCAAAGTCATGGTGTCACCTGGGGTGTGTGTGCAGACCTCCAGACCTGTCTGGCCAGGTGGATTCTTGAGGTGATTCTTGTAGGCAGAAATCCAAGTGGCAGAAGATATCGTGTAGGAAACGGGGTCTTGGGGAAGAACAGAGGCTTTCAGGGACATATGCTCCTGATTCAAGGCAATGGCAAACTTGGGAAGTGGACAGTTCTCTAAGAAGATAATATTTGAGCATGGGTATGGGTTCTATCTGATGCCTGAACCCAGACCCAAGGATGAAGGTGGACTGGAGCACAAGAGCCTGCCCAACCAAGTCTGGCAGGAATGCTTTCACATAAAGTGAAGAGGAAGGAGAAATGTGCCCATGTACTTTGGTGAAGTGAGAAGCCCTAGTGAGGGGCTGCCATGGAGGGAGGAAAATAACAAGAGGGGTCCTTGAATGTGGAGAAGACAGAGGAAAGGAGCCAGTCTTGCCTTGGCACAACAAGTGTTTCTATAAACGGTGGCATTGCAGGCAGCTATGAAACCCAGCTCAAGGAGGCAAGCTGGACCTCAGGAATAGACCGTAATTTGTCTAAAAAGGATGTCAGGAAGTCAGGACATGGTCAGCAAGCATCCTCCCAAATATCCATAACTCTTGGTCAGATAAAGCCCACTGCTGAATTTGGTGAGGGTAGTCCATGCCTCTTTTCAAAAAGAGCATGTCTAGTAAATGGATGGTACTTGTGGGAGTGGAGGGCACAAGGTAACACTTCACTTTTCACTAGAGATCTTTGTGTGAGGCCATGAAGGAATGAAAGAGTGGAAATGACCTGAGGAAAATCTGGGTGAATATCAGCAGCAGAGAAAGAAATGATAATGTTATTGGAATATGGGAGAGAACACCAGGACAAAAAGAAGAAATAAATGCATCTTCCAGGAAACATCACAAGCACAATGTGGAGGTAACAGGAGTTCAGCTCTTCAGATATCTGCTGGGGATACAAAGGTTGGAGAAACAGGCAGCTAATTCACTGAATGAAAGAGGCAGAATAAAAACAAAATCTTGACAGGACAGAATATTGGGCCAAGTAGAAGAAGATAGAGATAAACATAAAATCTTATGATTGTTCGGAAAAAATCTGGGAGCTTTAATGACTTGTAAACATAATATGGGCCAGCAGTTCAACATGGGAGGACTGGAAAGCTCCTGTAGTCATAGGGTGTATGAATCTGTCCATTGCGTCCAAGATGAGAAATATGCCCTGGTCAGAGTACACGTGGAGGACTGTTTAATTCTGAGCATCAGCTTTTTGGAAGGAGAGTGACAAGATGAAATGGGTGTAGAGGAGCAGGACTGAACTGGTAAATATGCCAGAGGAGGAATCTTGGTTGAAAGAAATTGAAAGGCTCCTAGAGAAGACTTAAGTTGGACATGAAAGTTGCTGCATGGAGCCTAGAAGACATGAAAAGTAGAGCATGAGAACTGTCTTCGAGCTTTTGAAATTCTGTCATGTGGAATAGAGACTCAACTTGTTCTGTCTTATTGGAGAACAAACTGAGATGAGAAGTGAAAATCATAAGATTCCAAAATGAAGATGCTGCTTCTTTCTCTTCCTTTTTTTTTTTAACTAGATCATGATTTTATTGCATAGGGAGCGTTGGCAAGGAAATTCCTTCGCAGTGATTCTGAACTCCTAACTGTAATTGTACAAGCCTCATCTCCCTCTGCCTACTCTGTCCTAGGCCCTCTTCTTTTTCTCTGATTTCCTTTGGTGGTTTGGTCAGTTCCCATGGATTCAGTGATCATCTCTGCAGATAATTCTCATTTATTTATCCAATTTTAATCTTTATCCTGACTTCTCATCTCTCATCTCCAATGACTTGTTGTATATCTTGAATTGGATGTCTGTTTAAGGAGGCAGGGTTTCTAGAATATGGAGGTAATAATTCCTTTTTATTCTATCCTGATCAGTCAGACCACATCTGGAGTATTATGTTATGTTTATTTAAAACAACAAAAACAAATACTCTTCCTTGATAATCTGGAGAGTGTATAGAGGAAGGTGTCCAGTATATGTCACATGAGGACCAGTGAACATAACTGGGTGAATTTATCTTGGAGAAGAAAAGACAAAGGGGTTGGGGTAGGCAGGGAGGGAATGGCTGCCATGTGGAAAGATTAGACTTGAACTGTTTGGCAGCTGCCATGGGCAGAACCAGGAGCAATAGATAGGCCTGGAAAAAGACCAGTGGATGCTTGTTAGGGTGGAGGGGGCATGGAAAGGGAAGGTAGCCAGCAGTGGAGTGGGCTGCCTTTAGCAGAGAGGTTGCCCACATTATGGATCATTAAACAGATTCAGGAGAACCACTTGTCAATTAGGTGAGAAGACAGGTTCCTTTCAGAAGTACTTTGTACCAAAGAGCAGCTGTGGTCCCTTCTTACTTTAATATTCTTTCATTTTCTGATTCTTTGTAAGAACCTAGAAGCAGAAAGGCCAACTCTATTGGAATAGTGTTGATGAGAGTGCCTGAGAGCCTGCACAGCATAGGAAAGTTGGGACAGATGGGTTTAGATGGAAAGATGATATGTTGTGTTTGATGTTGAGTTTCAGATGCTGGCAGGACATATATGGGATTAGAGTTCTTATGAGGAGTAAGAGCAGGATGTATGGATTTTGGAGGTGATAATTTGAGCCATGAAGTTGATGAGATAATGAAGGTATGGAGGATAAAAGGAGAAAAAGGCCTAGAACCATGTTGGGGAGGACACTCCCACTTCATGGGTAGTGGGAGCTGGATGATATTTCAGCAAAGGAGATGGAGAAGTATCATGTCAAAGAAGCGGGAATGTCCGGGCAGAGGGGGTGATCAACAGTGTAAGAAGCTATTGAGGTGAATGGGAATACATACTGATAAAAGACTAGTAATTTTGAAATCATTATTAGCTTTTGAGAGGGTCAGTAACCGGATGGCAAAGGAAGGAAGGGGCTGAGAGGTGAGGGGCTATTGAGGAAGGTATGACAACAGGAGATCATGTTTTCAGGAGTTTGGCAATGAAAGAACAGTCTCAAGAGGAAGGCAGGAGTAAGTGAGAGCTTTCCTGTAGGCAGCAGGGGAAGGGGTCAGCAGGCGGGAAGAAATGAAAGCTACACAAAGGGGGCTGAATATTAAAAGAGACACTTTCCTGGAGATGGGATGGGATTGGACCGGGAGCCCAAGAAAAGGTTCTATACTTGATCAGTGGATAGGAGGGCAGGTTTTAGGTGCAGGAAGGGAAAAAACAGAACTGCTGAGAAGTGGCCTACAGTGCCTTAGGCAGGACCTTGTGGATGGGGCAGGACCCAGGGTCATGGAAGGAATGCCCATGCCCCAGCAGTTCCTGAAGTGTTGAGCCAAGAGCCTGCCTGAGCTTGCCCTCAGTGGGCTCAGCCTCTGAGAATCCAGGGTTAACTTCTTCATCAAGATGAAGATTTGGAACAGGCACCTTAGATATAAAGTGAAACTTGGTCTTCAAAGAATTCACAGTTACTATGAAGAGGTGATCTCATGACATCACAAGACAGCACAGAAGGCCTCCAGCACAGTGGGTGGACCCTCTGTGGTGCACTTATAGGAGGGTCTATAGGCAAAGTCACATGGGATGAACTGGCAGAGATGAGTCAGCATCTGCATCAGTTGAGGGGACATCTAAGTGATAAGATCCCAGATGCAGCCGAGCAGGAGGAGACCCATAGGATAGCCTGTGAGTGTGGGATTTAGGGGGACAGCAGCATGGACTGAGAGGAGATAAAAACTGTGTGTTTTTATCTGTATTTGTGTTTGTCTTCAACAAGATACTGACTTTCCAATATAAGCCTACTTCTTCCCTTCCCAGAAAGCCATTTCTTATAAGAGGGAGAAAGATAGAAGAAATGAAGGAAGGAAGGAAGGAAGGAAGGAAGGAAGGAAGGAAGGAAGGGAGGGAGGAAGGGAGGGAGGGAAAGAGGAAGGAAAGGAAGGAAGGGAGGGAGGAAGGGAAGGAGGAAGGAAGGAAGGAAGGAAAAGGAGGAAAGAAGGAAAGGGAAGGAAGGAGAGATAGAAAGAGAGAGAGAAAAAGAAAGAAAAAGAAACTAGCTTAGCCAAACTGACCAACTCATCGCCAAGTCTGACCGTGCTGTATTCCATGTCCACAAGGACTCAGAAAGGGAGGATGGGGATTGCCGCTATCTTTGCATAGGGTCCAAGTTTGGCCTTTACGATGAAGTGCCATTAATCTGTTTTGCGTTGCTGTTATTGCTGATACTGTCATTGTTCTTCCATTTCTGTGGCTGTAGGCACTGTGTATATTGTTTTCTTGGTTCCATTTACTTCACTCTTTGTCAGCTCATAGAAGGCTCCCAGTGCTTTTCTGAATTCTTCATAGTCATCCTTGCTCATATTTTAGTAATATTTTCATGGCTTTCACACACCACATGGGTTTATCCATTCTCCAGTAGATTGCCATCTCCTTTATTCCCAGTTGTTTGCTACTATTATAACTATTTTGACACACATGGAATCTCTATTTCTGTCTTTCCCTTCTTGAGGTATGTGCCTAGCACTGGGATCTCTGAATCAAAGGGTATGGATGTTTTAGTAATTTTTTTTATGGTATCTTATTATAATTAATCATTAAAAAAATTAAAGAGGGACTAGTAAAAGTTTGAAATAAACCCAATTGTAAGTAACATTACAATACAGTAAAGTGAGAAATACTTTTTATTGGATGACAAAAATAAACATGGAAGTCCTGTTCATGCTATATACAGATCAATTGAAGGAACATGGTTTGTTCCTTCATAGAAGGCTCTCACATGGAAGGGGGACTAGACTTGTTCTGTGTCTCCAGAAGCACTAGGAGCAAAGAGGAGATGTGACAAGGCAGCCAGTGGAGGATGGACATCAGGTTAAACTTCCTAACATGGGCCGAACCCAAGAGGCAATGGTTCCCCTTCTCTGGAGACCTTCAAGCAAAGGCTGAATGAACTCTTCTCTAGGATATTACAGAGAGGACTCTTTTGTTGGTATGGGTTGGCCTTGAGGATCACAGAGGTTCCTTTAAAATGCTGAAATTGTGTGATGTTGTCAGCATTGACAAGGAAAGTTCAGTGAGGAGCCCCAGCGTGAATCATAAACATGAACAATGTTGAAGTGAATCATTTTCCCTACCAGTAAAACAAAGGGTTTGGATTAGATGATTTACGGGGTCTCTTCTATGCTAAGATTCATTGTCTCTAAGGAGATAATTGTTCACTGTACCTGGGCAAGAGGCTTGTCCTTACTAAATGGTTCTTGTGACCAAGGTTTGTCTGGTTCTTTCCCATTAACATTTTGGTCAAAGTCATCGGAGAAAAGGAGAGCGTCCCCATCAAAGGCTACTCGGAGTTGTGTATCTGAGAATGGCAAGTCTTTATTTCCCAAGTACATTGTAGCTGCAGCAATCCCTGGAAGCACATGGCACAGGTCCATTAGCACCAGCTCAGGGTCCTGGGACCGCGGCCCCACTCCTTTGTTTAAACTTTTTTTTTTTGTTATGCAACTAATATGCATAAACAAATCTGGGCATTCTCATACACGAAGAATAGCCCCAAAAGAGGATCCTACAGGAAAGCATGAATTTCTGTTAAAGTACCACTGATAATTTAAAAATATTTGTCAAATTTAACATGTTAACATTGCCCTGATTTCCTGTGACCCCTGCACCCTCTGCTGAGTGTGTGTATAAATGTTTCCTTTGCAGTCTTTTCTTCTCCTTGTGCGTCTTACACGGTTCATTCCCTGCTCCCCAAATGGAACAAGCATTAATTAAATACTTATTCTGTGACAGGTACTATGCTAAGTGCTGGGGATGCAAAGAGAGGGAATGATTTGGGTAACTGTACATGTATGACCTATATTGAATTGCTTATCTTCCCAGTGGGGGTGGGTGAGGAGGGAAGAAGGGAAAGAATCTGGAAATTAAAGTTTTAAAAACAAATGTTAAAAAAAAATTGTTTTTACATGTAACTGGGACATAAGCTATACAGGCACTGGGGTAGGGAGATCTACCCTGCCCTACCAGAAAGTCAGAGGGCTGATGGGGGAAGATATAGGAGAGAGCAGATTGGGGGAAGGGGTCTACAGTGGGATTGTTGCTTTGGGGTGGTAGGTAGGGGAAAGATGGGGAGAAAATTTGTGACTCAAAATCTTGTGGAAATGAATGATGTAAACTAAAAATAAACAAAAGTTAATTTAAAAAAATTAATTAAAAATAAGGAGTGGAGGGCTGGTCTCTTTAATTAGGAAAAAGAAAAAAGAAGAAAAAAACATCAAGCTGGGATGGGGGAGACCCTCAGGCTTATTTTTCCAAAGAAAAACAGTTGTCATTGACATTCACTCTAAACCAGGAGGACCCAAAATACCCACGATGACCTAGAAAACAAAGAACTAAAGGAGCATTATTACAGGGAGGGCCATGGAAAGTCTCAGAGTGGTTCTTAGCAGTCAAGTCAATAAGCATTTATTAAGTATCATCTACTATGTACTATGCGCCAGGCACTGTGTTAAACACTGGGTGTACAAATGGACATAAAAGCAACCCCTCCTCTCAAACATCTCACAATCTCATGAAGGAAACAACCTAAGAACAGCCGCACTCAAACAGTGTCTATGTAGGATGCATTGGAGGTAATTCCGGCAGAAAGGCCCTAACATTAATGGGGACCAAGAAAGTCTTTTTTCAGCTGGCACTTGAAGGAAGCAGAGAAGCAAGGTGGTGGAGACAAGGAGGAAGAACATTCCAAGCATGAAGGATGGCCAGAGAAAATGCCCAGAGTTCAGAGATGGAATGTCCCATGTGCAACAACAGGGAGTCAACAAGTCAGAGACAACAAGTGTCTTTTTAGTGCTTAGTATGCATTGGACATGATGCTGATCTCTGGGGGCAGAAGGAGTGATAGCCCCTGCCCTTGAGGAGCTTATAATCTAATAGGTAAAGACAAAACATAAAAGAAAGGTTAAAAGCTGAGTGGAGGGGTGAGGAATGAAGGTACCTGGTGTGGGTGCATTAAAAAGCTCAGAAAGTTAGGAGTACAGCCTAGAGAGGGACTAAGTCATGGTTGTCTTGGGTGTCCTTAAAATGGAGATGCTGAACCAACAAATCCAAGGGAGAGGCCTCAGAATGGAAGGTACTTCCATTGGGAAGTCCAGAGGTGAAGTGAGCTTTCAGGATGAAGAGGCTACTGTGGAATTGTTGAAAAAGTTTGGAGTCAGGAGGGCAGACTGGAGAGAAATGAAGATTGGGCTGGGCATTCTCCTTAAAATGGAAAGTCTGGGAAGAATTAGCCAATCAGAGAAAGAGGCCACAGGGCAAAGGGTCCTTCCAGTGTGAGAAGTCCAGAGGTAGAATGAAGAGGATACTGTGGTTTGGTAGAGAAAGTCCAGAGACTTAGAAGTCCATTCAACCTGGGAAGGAAAGGAGCAAGGAGGTCAGAGTTACTGGGTCTCAGAGTATGGAGGAAGTAGTGTAAGAAGGGAGGGAGGTGTAAGAAGACTGGAAAAATAGAGGTCAGGTTGTGAAGGGGAGCCACTGGAATTTATGATTTGGGGATGGGGCATGCCATGGCACAAACTGCCCTTTAGAATGGACAGGATTCAGCAGCAGATTGGATAGAGGAAGTGAGAGTGAGAGTCAAAGATAACTTATAGGTTGCAATGCTGAATAACTGGGAAAATGGTGGTGCTTTCACAGCGTTAGGAACATTAAGAAGAGGAGATTTTGGAGGGAAAGTAGTTAATTCCATTTTGACCTTGCTGAGTTTAAAATTTCTGAGGGACAGTTTGAGATGCCCAGTAGGTAGTTGGAGAGGCAAGACTAGAGCTCAGAAGAAAGGCCAAGCCTGAATAAGTAGGTAGGAGAATCATCAGCATAGACATGATAATTTAACTGATGAGATCACCAAACAAAATGATGTAAAGAGAGATAAGGGCCTAAAAAAGAGCTTTAAGAAGGATTGCAAAATATCTTAATGAAGAGCTAGCGAAGGAGACTGAGAAGGAACAGTTGCATAGTGAGGAAGAGAACCAGAAGAGAGGGGTATCCTGAAAACCTAGAAAGAAGAGAGGAACAAGGAGAGAGTAATCCATAGTGTCCAAGGCTGCAGAGAAATCAAAGGTCATAAGTAGTGAAAAAGGGCCATTGGATTTGGTGACTGAGAAATCATTAGCAGAGAGAGGCCGATGGATTGATACTAGACCACCCCCAGATCCATGCTGGGGCAATGGGGACAGGTACAAAATGGCAGCTTTGTCACCCTTGCCTCAATTCTGAGTCACAAATCCAATGTGGACTTAAATGACCTGCACTCAAGGGTGATGTTTTCTGCTAGGGAGGCCCTGAATGGTATAGGTGAAAGGAGAAATTCCAGAAACCAGCAGTAGGAGTGTGGTTTAGACTTCAGATACAGAGAAGGGGCTCATCTGTAGTTTCTAGCTCAGTAAGATGCCTGCAAAGGAATAACCTGAGTAGGAATTCTAGACCAAAGTGGAGTCCACAGTTATGTCATTCTGAACCAGCAGAGCCTTCCAGTTGACTGATAGAGTCTGAGCCCAATCATTTTCTACAGTTCCTCAGACTTAGACCCATGTCAGGAACGTGCAGAGCTCAGTTGGGGCAGCAATCAGATTCTGCCCCAGATCAGACCACTTTGGGAGCACTGAAAGAAGCAGGACCTCAAGGGGGCAGAGCCAAGATGGTGGTGAAGAAGCAGGAAAACTCCACAGCTCCCCCCATAACCACCTCAAATACCTATAAAATATGACTAAACAAATTTTAGAGCTCCAGAATTCACAAAAGTACAGAGGAACAAAGCTTCAACTGAAAGCAGCCCAGCAGGCAGGACAGAAAGGGCTCATTGCAGTGTGCTGGGAGCCAAAACCAGCCCAGCCTGAAACTGCGTTTTGGCCCCAGGCAGCCAGGACAAGCTGCAGCTGGAGCTTTCAGGACAGCAGATCACTGTCAGCTGTGGTGATTTACAGACTTATCAATCCATAAGAAACAAGAACTAAGCAAAAGGTTATTGGAACTCAGCTAAATCTGGGGGAGAAAAGCAAGTTTGGCCATCTGCCTCCAGGGCAAGAAAGCAGCAGAAGCAGTGGCTCTGCAGCTGCCTCCACATGGCTGCTTCAGAAGCTCCCAGCCTGCAGATTACAGGGGGGGCAAGCAATCATTAAGAGGCTAAGTGCTCTTGCATTAAGCTGCCTGGATCAGGATAGTGGTCTTGGGTGGTGGTCCTGAGGTGCGTTTTCAGTGACCCAAAGCTAGTGGGGGCTGCAGTGGCCTCCAAATAGCTACAGCAGCTGTGAAAACCCTAGCAATTTGGGACAAAGCTCTCGCCTCTTCAAGCAGAGTCCACAGAGCTAAAAAAGTCAAGTAATTGACTGGCAACATAAGCAGGCAAAGGAAGCAAAGTAAGAACAACAATTCCTATTTGGGGGACAAAAAGGATCAAACCATGGAATGAGAGGAGGACAACACAGTCAGAACTCCTGCACCAAAAGCTTCCAAGAAAAATGTAGACTGGTTACAAGCCATAGAGCAGCTTAAGAAGGATTTTGAAAACCAAATAAGAGAAGTGGAGGAAAAATTGGGAAAAGAAATGAGAATGATGCAAGAAAATCATGAGGAGAGTCGACAACCTGACTGAATAAAATAACACCTTAAAAATAGATTAACTCAAATGGCAAAAGAGGCCCAAAAAGCCCATGAGGAGAAGAATGCCTTAAAAAGTCAAATTTGCCAGATGGAAAAAGAATCTCAAAAGCTTTCTGAAGAGAATAATTCCTTCAGAATTAGAGTGGAGCAAATGGAAGAAAATAACTTTATGAGAAGTCAAGATACTGTTAAACAGATCCCAACAAATGGAAAAATAGAAGGCAATGTGAAATATCTCCTTGAAAAAAC
>CM053581.1:3998285-4025198 GCA_028627135.1 Pseudochirops cupreus | reverse complement strand
AATCACCTCTTGAAAAAGATCCCAAAAAGAAAACTCCTAGGAATGTTATAGGCAGGTTCCGGATTTCCCAGATCAAGGAGAAAATATTACAAGCTGCCAAGAAGAAACAATTTGAATACTGTGGAAATACAATCAGGATAACCGAGGATCTAGCAGCTTCTACATTAAGGGACTGAAGGGCCTGGAATATGATATTCTGGAGATCAAGGGAGCTAGGATTAAAACCAAGAATCACCTACCCAGCAAAACTGAGTATAATATTTCAAGGGAAAATATGGTCATTCAATGAGGTGGAGGACTTCCAAGCATTCTTGATGAAAAAACCAGAACTGAATAGAAAATTTGACATTCAAATACAAGAAGCATGAGAAGGTAAACATGGAAAAAAATTCATAAGGAACTTATAAAAGTTCCAACATGGAAGAATGATAATTGTAATTTATGAAACTTTCCTCAGTATGAGGATAGTTGAAAGGAATATAAATGTGTGTGTGTATATACATCTATATCTATATCTATATCTATATCTATATATATGTATATATATATGTCTACATTCACATATGTCTATATAGGAGGGTAAATATGTATAGGAATCCATATGTGAGTGTGTATATATGTGTGTACATAAACAGAGGGCACAGGATCAATTGAATAGGATGGGATAATATTTTAAAAGGTGAAATTGAGAGGTGGGAGAGGAATAGTATGAGAGGAGACAGGGAGAGACAGAATGGGGTTAATCCTCTCATGTAGAAGAGGCAAGGGATAACTTCCAATGGAGAGGAAGAACAGGAAGGCAAAAGGGAGTGGGTTAACCTTACTCTTATTGAATTTGGCTTAGAGAAGGAATGCCACACTCCAAATTGGGTATCTTGGCCTACAGGAGAGTAAGGGGGAAGGGGATGAGAGGAGGGAGGATGAAGGGGAGGGCAGGTTGGTGGGGAGGGTTGTTAGAAGCACACACTTCTATAAAGGGACAGGGACAGGGTAGAGAATAGAACAAGGGGGGGCCAAATAGGAAGGAGGGAAACATAGTCAGTCTTACACAATATGTCCATTGTGGAGATGTTCTGCGTAACTACACATATAAGGCCTGTAGTGAATTTCTTGTCTTTCCAGTGGGGGTGGGTGATGAGGGAGGAAGGGAAAGAATCTAGAATTTAAAGTTCTAAAATCAAATGTTTATATGTATATATATATATATATACACACACACACACACACACACACACACACACACACACACACACACACATATATGTATATGTGTCTGTATATTTATGTGTATATATATGTATATATATATATATATATATATATATATATATATACACATATATATGTCATTATTTACATGCAAATGTGAAATAAGATAGATAGGTACTGGGGTAGGGAGATCCATCTTGCCCTACCGGAAAGTCAGAGGGGTGATGGCGGAGGATATAGGAGAGAGCAAATTGGGGGAGGGGGTCTACAGTGGGCTCACTGTTTTGGGGTGGTGGGTAGGGGAAAGATGGGAAGAAAATTTGTAACTCAAAATCTCATGGAAATGAATGATGTAAACTAAAAATAAACAAAAGTTAAAAAAAAAAAAGAAGCAGGACCACATCTTGTCCCTGTGATCCTGGAATAATACTCAGTATCCCAAGAAAGCAGAAAGAGGAGCAGCTGAGACTTTCCTACTGAGCCTAGTCCTAGCATTGCATCTAAAGTCAGGAAGTGGACTGGAAGAATAAGGGGGGAAAAATAGTCCAACTATAAAGAACTATTATGGTGGCAGGGAAGCTCAAGGTACAAACCCAGAAGAAAGGAGTGATTCCCAGACATCTCCAGGTGTATCCTCAGAGAAAAACACAAGTTGAGCAAAATTCACTAAGAATTCTTAGAAGAAGCAAAGCAAGTTTCTTTTAAGTATTTTTTTTTCTGTAAATGAAATAAGAACACTTGAGTAAAAAATGGAAAAAAAATGAGAGCTATGGAAAAAAGAATTTGAAAGGGATTTAACAACTTGGAACAAGTGGTGTAAAACCTTGTCTAAGTGATAAATCACCTGAAAATTAGAATGGACCAAATAGAAGCCAATGACTTCTTGAGATAACTATTAAATCCAAATCAAAAGATTAAAAAAATAGAAGAAAATATGTGTTGTCTCATAGCAAATAAATAAAGCAAAAATAAAAATGGAACTGGAAAACAGACATAGGAGAAAAAATTAAGGATCATTGTACTGTCTAACGTGCATCATATTTCCAGAAATCGCCAAAAGAACTACCCAGATATTTTAGAACCAAAGGACAAAGGAGATGTAGAAAGAATACTCCAGTTACCTTCTGAAAGAATATCCAAAGTGAAAACTCCTAGGGGCATCACAGCCAAAATCCAGAGTTTCTGTATCAAAGAAAAATATTGCAAGCAGCCAGAAAGAAAGACTTCAGGTATGAAAGAACCATAGTCACTACTTAGCAGCTACAACTATAAAGGAACAAAGAACTTGGAATACAATATTCCAGAGCTTGTAACAAAGAATAACTTATGCAGCAAAACTGAGTGTAATTGCTACAGTGGGGAAATTGGATCTTTAATGAAATCAAGGACTTCTAAGTATTCCTGATGAAAAGACCACAGGTGTGTAGAAACTTTGAAGCTCCGACATAGGAGTTGAGAGAAACATAAAAAGGTAAACGCAAATAAACAATGATAAGGTACTAAATAGGGCTAAACTGTTTATGCTGAATTATGGTGAGAAGATACATATTTCCCTCTAAACCTTATTGTCATCAGGGGTCATAGAGTTCATCTAATTAGAGAAGGCATGAGGATGTTTCTAACTTGTTAGTCTTGGGGATTTTAAGGCCATTGGAGCTGCTGCTGCACAGGATTGTTCTCAGTGTCAGGGGTTGACAGCCTTAATACATATTTCCACCAGATCAGTTACAGCATCAATGAGCAAACACAGTAGTGTTATGGTTATACTGGAGGGGTACCAAATAACATACAGTAGGTGGCTAGGATTACTTTCAACCAGGCAAATTTGCCCTTCCCAACAAGATGAAATCACATCAGCCTTATGCTGGACACATTTTCCAGCCAACATAGGCATACACTCCATCTGTACCATCATCATTCTATGGAAACAACTATGAGGATGAGCCACCTTTATTAGAAGAACTAGGAATCAATTCTGATCATATCTGGCAGGAAACACAGTATTGTACCCATTAAAAGTAGCAGATGGCATCATCATGAGTGAAACTAATGGGCAGGACCATTGGTTTTCTGTCTAGCCTTTGGAGTCACAAGGTTACTAGCTGGCAAAAATTCAATATATGGGATCAGTGCAGTTGAATGTCTAGGGATGTTTTGTTTGTTAAACTTAATGAATTGTCTCATTTAGTTGGGCCACTATTGTACTTGGATATTGCCTTCTTCCTATGATCCTGCCTTCTAGCTTTGCAGGAATGGTGGGAGCTTTTCTCAGTCCTGCACTTATTGGATGGCATAGTTTGTCTGCTTCCAAAATGTTCATTTCTGCCTTAGCCATGGATGCACAGCAGTTCCTAGTAGCATGTCCTTGTGCTTTGTTATATGGAGTCTTTGCCCTTATTTCCATTTTTTTTTTTGGACTGAATATCTTGGACATTGGACATCAGTGGGTCAAACACTAAAAATATAAAGGACATTGCACCTTTAACATGGACCAGCAGCCTGTGCCATCGTTATCTCGCAGACTTAACTCTTGTCCTTTGGGGATGGGAATAAACATGTGTCTCTTATTCATTTTTATAGAACTTTGGAATACTTGTATTTACCTGTGGTGTCTCTCTTTAAATGTAAGTGTTCATGCTTATACAAATAACATGTAATGTTTCTTTCCTGTTCCTACAGCTTTTAGAAAACAACTTTGTTTCTTGAAAATTATTCTGATCTGTTTATTCATTTTTATCAAACAAGAGTGAAAGAAACCACACTTAAATAGTCTTTCTAGAAATTGCACCATGTAATACATTAGCTATTGTGTCTCAGACAAAAAAACAAACAAAAAAGAGAAAGGACCTATATATACAAAAATATTTATAACAGCTCTTTTAATGATGGCAAAGAATTGGTAATTGAGAGGATGCCTCTCAATTGGGAAATAAATTAATAAATTGTAATACATGATTGTCATGACGTACTATTGTGCTATAAGAAATAATGAACAAGATGTCCTTACAAAAAAACCTGTTAAATTAACTGATGCAAAGTGAAGTGATCAGAACCAGGAAGACATTGTACACAGTAACAATAATATTGTATAGCAGTCAGCTGCAAATAACAGCTATTTTCAGCAATACAGTTGACCCAAGACAATTCTGAAAGACTTAGGAGGAAAAAAGCTACCCATCTCCAAAGAAGGAACTGATGGAATCTGAATGCAGATCAAGGCATGCTTTTAAAATTTTCCTTACTTTTCTTTTTTTTTTTTTAACTGTGTTTTATTTCACAGTATGACTAATGTGGAAATGTTTTACGTGACTGCACATGTATAATCTATATCAAATTGCTTGCTATCTCAAGGGAAAGAAAGAGGGTGAGAATGTGGAACTCAAAATTAAAAAAAAATATTGTTAAAATTGGTTCATACAATATTGGGAAAATAAAATATTAAGAATAAAAAAAAATATTTGAGCCTTAACAACCAGAATAAAAAAAAGAGGAAGAGGAGAAGAAGGAGGGGAGGAGAAAGAAAAGAGGAAGGGAAGGAGAAGAAGAAAGAAGAAGGAGAAGGAGAAGGAGAAGCAGCAGTAGCCAGGCTTTAGTAAATTAAGAGGGTGAGAGAAAAGGAAATGGAGGCACCATTTGTAGATGACTTTCTCAAGGACTTTAATCCTGAAAGGGAGAAGAGATATAAGGCCACAGAGACCAAGAATAGACAGATCCACTCAGAGTTTATAAAGGATTGGTGAGATGTGAACATAAGTATAAGGAGTAGGGAAGTGGCAGGTAGACAAGGAGAAATTGAAGATTAAGTGAAATGAATGAGGATGATAGTGGAGCAATCTGCTAGAGAGGACAGAGAGGAATGGGATCGCTTGTGCATGTAGAGCAGTAGTTCTCAACCTTCCTAATGCCAGGACCCTTTAATACTCATATGTGGGCATACCTGCATGTGGGTGGACCTGCCTGGAGACAAATAGAGGAGTTGTGTCTCGTTTCCTAAGACCATCAGAAATATGTGTTTTCCGATGGTCTTAGGCAACCCCTGTGACCCCTGTGAAAGGGTCATTTGACCCCCAAAGGGGTCACGGCCCACAGGTTCAGAACCACTGGTGTAGAGGGTTTGCCTTAGTAAATAGGACCATCTTTTCATGTGAGGCAGAGGTGAAGGAAGAGATAGTGGGGGATGGCAATCAAGGGACATGAGGTGAGAAGGGGAAGAGAGGAAACGGTGAATTGTCTAGATTTTTTCTGTGAAATATAAGACAAGGTTCTCAGTTGAGAGGGGAGCAGAGAAGGAGTCATGGGAGATTTAGGGAGGGATGAAAAGGTTTGGAAAGAACTGCTGTGATGAATGGGAGAGTGGATCAGCTAGAGATATATAAAAGAGATTGCCTTGATGTAGTCAGAGCCGAGTTGAGATTATATAACAAAACTTTGTGGGAGACTCAATCAGCATTCATTCATTCAGGATGCAACATGTAACCAGCTCCAAAAGATGGGGGCAAAGAATGTCAGCCAGGGATTGTATGACAGAAAGAAAGGATGAACTGGTCACATGGTGAACATGAGAAATAATAGGTAGATGTTCAAGCTCTCCACTACATCCTTAAAATGTTGGGAGAAAGCAAGGAAGGAGCCTGGTATGCTGGATGGTGCTATGAACTGCACCATTACATGAAACAGTTAAAGAGTCAATGAAATCCAGGATCTCTGAGCATTAAGTATCCACAGAAGCCAGCACAGTGCCTGACACTTAATAGTCACTCTGTAAATGCTTGTTGTCAGTTGAGAAATGTTTATTAAGTGCCTCTCGTTGGATGATTTGGATGAAATAGAGTTCTTTTCATTCTATTAGGACCTTACACTATTTTGTACAAACACTGGTCACTTCCACACCAAGTTATTCTTTCTAGACTGAAAGGGCTTATCTCAGTCTATATGACAGCTCCAGCTTCCTGATCATATATGTCCCCTCCTTTTCAAGCTCTATCTACCCTCCCATGTGCCACAGAGGTAGATCCCAAAGATGAGTGGAGCACGGTTTGGGGCCCCTTCCACAGTCAGAAGGAGGTCACCTGGCCTGTTGCCTGGCATAGTAGGCTTGTCTATTTAAATTGGATTTGATCACCTTATTGGTGTCACCTTGGTTGGGTCCTGGTTGTTCTAAGTCCTTGTTGTATGTCCTTGTTCCATCTCTGCCCTCATAGACTTCTTATCTTATTCTCCCTTCTAGGCTATGGACTCCCTGACAACAAAGGCTCTATCTTCTCTGTTTCTCCTGTGGCATATAACCTGGGCCTTGCAAATAGCATCACCCCTACATGCCTTCCTATGTGGCTCCCTTAATTCCATGTCTTTGGGTCAGACTGTGTCCACATGTCAAGTAACTGACCAGTAGTTCTTGTATGTCTCTGGGCAAAGCCCGATGCTGGTTGATGTGGGACAGACAGGGATTAATAATCACAAACCTGTCTGCATGGGTAGGGGAGGAAGGGGAGAAGTAAGAGACCTGTGAAAAGAGAGTTAACAAGACAAGAAAGGATCAGTTTCTGTCCAGTATTGGGGGCACATGGAACTTCTCCAAGTTTGAAAGGAACAACTTTGAAATACCTTGTTGATCCTTGTGCTTGTCTATTACATTGCACAATCTCATCAAGTTGGCTAGTTGGGTCCATTGGACTCAATGGATCAGGGTCATCACATCAATTCTCTACTACACACAAAATGAATGGTTGAATCCCATGGTCCCTGAGGTTTCTTCCAGCTCTAAGTTCTAAAATCCACTTTTCAGCAATAGGGCTTAGGGATCAATAGGCTGAAGGGAGCACTTAAAGAAGGAAGAGGCCTTTGGCCCCATTATGGTTATGGGTATTAGACTTTTTGGTATTTGTTTCCCTTTCTTCTTCTTCCTCCAAACATCACACTCCCTGAGGGTCAGGAGGTGTTACTTTTCATCCCAGTGTAGGGCCTTGTATGTACTGGGCACTCTTTATAAAGCTTGAAAAATTGAAGTGAATGGAAGTAGGCTTGATAAAGGCTGGGAAAGAGGCATAGAGAAAGGAAGGAACAAGAAAGAAAGGCTAGACCACCACAGACCCAGTGATGATGGCTAGACCAGCCTGGAAGAAGCAACATTTGCATGTGAAGAATCTGATGTAGACCATTAACCTAGAAATGGGAATTGGGGTCAGATTACAGAGAACCTTGAATGGCAGCCTGAGGAGTGTGGACTTTATCTCAGGGATGACAGGGAGTCACTAAAGGTTGAGCTGCATCAATCATTTCTTTGAGTTGTTCCTTCTTGGAATGAGTGTTTTTCCTTTGGGAAAAAGGTGGAAGAAACAGACGGTTTGATTTACAAATGAGTGACTGCATGTTGGGGTGGATTGTGCGGAATCACTTGGGGGTAGGGCTCATGGGTACAAGCACTGACCCAGCGGATAGAATACTGAGTCCTCGGGGTCAGCTGGAAGCTATCACGGCTGCTTAGCCAAGAATAGGAAAAATGACTCAAAACGGGGTGGTTTGATGTAGAGAAGAGAAAGGCTACCTCAAAGCCAGGAAGAGTTGTGTTCTCCTGCCTCAGACATGTACCAGCTGTCTGACCCTGGACAAGTCACAGCCTCTGAACATTTTCTTATACTGTTAGTTGCAGTGAAATGCCAACCTGCATTGAGGGAGGGAGTTACTTCACCTGGGATCTCTGCACTCCAATGAATTTACAGGTCTAGTACCTACTCTGCATTTGAACACTGAAGTAACTGCTTCAGTTAAATGATGAGGAGTATTAAAGAAAACAAATGAGTGGCAGAACCCTACCTTCTTCTATGGCTTCTTGTACCTTCTCACAATCTGCAGAAAGATACAAGTTTGTAAGATATGTCTTTAGATAGCCAATAGGACTTTCACCACCAGTCAGGCAGAAGCGGTCAATTAATAAGCCTAGGAACAGACAAGAAAACCACTGTTATAGCAGGGACACACACACAAATCCAGCTAACGTTAGCAGTGCCACCTAATGGAAGTACTGCTTCAACTTTGGCTTTATGGTGTAAAGATTCATTCTTCAGAAGATTCTTGTAGGCTTTTCATGATAACTAGTGATGAAGTTTCATAGATTCATATAGTGTTTTAGATCTAGAAGGGGAGTCTGAGGTCATTTAGTCATAAAAGACATTAGTATGTCCTGGGCTTCTGTGAACCCTGGGCTGGATTTTGTTCATTGGCTCCGAGGCAGAGGGCGTTTTGTATCTTTGTATCCTCAGTTCCGAGGGAAGGTCCATTCACACAATAGCCATTAGTTGATGTTGAATTGAATTTACAAACTGATGAGATAACAACAAACCTCAATAGACTGGCCACTAAGTGGTAGGACTGAATGAGTCAGTTTTTTTCAGAGAGACTCCTTGGCAGACTACTGGGAATATCATACCTGGAGTCAGGAGAAAGCAAGGTTAGATCCTACTTGGGACAGGCACTTCTTTGGTGACCATGGACTGTGTCCTCACCTCTGAAGGGAGAATAAGTAAATACCTATCTTCCACTTCCAAGGATTTTTTCTGGCTGCTCCCATGCTTCTCCATCTGTGTGTCCTGATTGCCGTGGATCCCTTTGGATTTAAGCTTAAACCTTACCTTCCGTGAGAAGCCTTTTCCCAATGTTCCTTGGGGCCAGTACCTTCTTTGCTCTGTTAATTATCTCCCGTTGATCCTGTCTATGTCATGTTTGTGGGTAGTTGTTTGCATGTGGTCTCCCCCATTAGACTGGGAGCTCCCTGAGAGCAGGGATTATGTTTGCCTTTCTTTGTGTCCCCAGGGCTTAGCACAGGGTGGGTGCTTCAGCAATGCTTGCTGAACTGTACTTTCAAAATGAAAAAAAAAAAAGAGTAGAAGTTATGCCCACTATGATTTCAGGGGAAAAAGAGAATGAATGCCATCCTGATTTTAGAATCAATTGTAGTGGAAAGTATCATCTGCCTACACACGATGGAAATCAGATTATGAGGAGGTACAGTGCTTGTGAATGGTTAGAGGTCTCTGCTGTGTTTGCTATTCTGCTTAAGAAGCAAAACACTTCAGTTTATTCGTTTGTGTTATAAATAGCACTAGACTATGTACTTGAAAGGGCAGCTAGACGGTGCAGGGGATGGAGTGCTGGGCCTGGAGTCAGGAAGACTCATCTTCCTGAATTCAAATCTGGCCTGAGACACTGACTAGCTGTGTGACCCTGGGCAAGTCACTTAACAATGTTTGCCTCAGTTTCCTCATCTGTAAATTGAGCTGGGAAGGAAATGGCAAACCACTCCTGTGTCTTTGCCAAGAAAACCCCCAGTGGGGTCACAAAGAGCTGGACATGACAGAACGACAGCAACAATAACACGTATTTGGAAAGCCTGTTACCCAGCAGATGTTATTAATTTAATAAATCAGTTCTTTAAGGCTGCCTTCATAGCAGCTGAGAATTAATGGACCCAAATTCACTCAACAATTGTTTTCCAAGTCAATCAATAAGCATTTATACACAAATAATAATGATAATAATCATATATTCAACCAATCAATCAATGAAGATTTATTAAGTGCTTGTAATATGCCAGGCACCAGACTAAGAGCTAGGGCTTCAAGGAAGGACAAAAGACAGTCCCTTCCCTGAAGGAGCTCATAATCTGAAGGTAGAGACAACAGGCAAAGGACTCTGTATAATCAAGCCATATATAGGGTAAATAATTAACAAAGGGAGGACATTAGAACCAAGTTAGGTTGAGAAGGCTTCTTGTAAAAGATGGGATTTTATCTGGGTCTTGAAAGAAGCCAGGGAAGCCAGGTGGGGGGAAGAGGAGGAGGAGGAGGAGGAGGAGTATTCCAGACATTGACAGCCTGAAAAAATTCCCAGAGTTGGGAGTGTTTTGTTGAAGGAATAGCAAGGAGGGCATTATGACTGTTTTGATGAGTACATGGGGATCAGCAATGTGTAAGAAGGTTGGAAAGGGGTGTGTGTGTGTGTGTGTATGTGTGCATGTGTGTGTGTGTGTGTATTTATGGGGCAGGTCACAAAAGACTCTGAACACTAGAGGATTTTGTATTTGATCTTGAAGATGGTAGGGAGCCACTGGAGTCTGAGTGGAAGGGTGACAGTCAGACTTACACTTTAGGAAAATCACTTTGGTGGTTGAATGGAGGATGAACTGAAGTGGAGAAAGACTTGAGGCAGGCATATTCCAGGTGTGAGAGAATGAGCATCTGCAGGAGGGTGGGGGCAGTATCAGAGAAGAGAAAGGGGTGTATTAGGGAGATGGTACAGAGGCAAAATCAGTAGATAACAGATTAGATACGGGGGAGTAGGTGAGAGAAAGTGAGGGATCCAGGATGACTCCTAGGTTAGGAACCTGAGGCACTGGGAGGTAGGCGGGTGCCTTCAACAATAGCAGAGAAAGGAGGAGGGTGGAAGGGTGGCTTTGAGGGGATAGATTATGAGTTCTGTTCTGGACATGTTGAGTTTAAGATGAATTTGGAACATCCAATTTGAGATGTCTGATTAACAGAGGAAAATTTAAGAATAGAGGTCACCAGAAAGTTTAGGGTTGGATAAGTAGATTTAAGACTCAACAGCATAAGTTGTTGCTCACTTTTCACTCGTGTCTGACTCTTCATGACCTCATTGATGGTTTTCTAGGCAGAGATGCTGCCGTTTCCTTCTCCAGCTCATTTTACAGATGAGGAAACTGAGGCAAATAGGGCTAAGTGACTTGCCCAGGGTTACACAGCTAGCATGTATCTGAGTCTTGATTTAAACTCAGGTCTTCCTGACTCCAGTCCATTGTTCCACTTAACTGCTTCATCAGCATAAAGATGCTAATTAAATCCATGGGAACTGATGAGATCACCATGAGAAGTGAGTAGAAAGAGAAGATGGCCAGGTACAGAGCCCTGTGGGATGCTCACTATGTATTGGCTCATTTGATCTTCAAAATGTTGGAATTTGAAGTTGGAAGATAAGTTAGAGGCCCACTCCCTCTCTCTCCCTCTCCCTCTCTCTCTCTTTCCCTCCCTCCCTCTCTCTCTCTTTCTCTCTCTCCCTCCGTGTCTCTGTCTCTCTGTCTCTCTGTCTCTCTGTCTCTCTGTCTCTCTCTCTTTCTCTCTCTTAAACAAGGAGAAAGGTGGCTCAGAAAGATCAAATGTTTTAGCTCCTTCACCTCCCTCACAACAAATCTGCAAGGACTCCCAATTGCCTCTAGCCTAACCTTCAGAGACATCCACAGTTTGACTTCTACCTATTTTCCAGGTTCATTTTATGTCATTTGCTTTCACAAACTCTCCATTCCAGTCAGACTAGCCAGCTAGTTGTACCTCAATCACCAGTGATCTCCTGTTCCTTGCCTTAGCAGAAGTGGTCTCTCCTTTTTATGTATACAATGCATTCTTCCTTCTCAAAGAATACCTAGTTTCCTTCAAACTACAGCTCAGCTGCCACCCCTTACGTGAGATCTTTCCTGATTTCCTATGCTCTCTTCTCTATCTCCTCCTTCCTTACTTCAACTCCCCTTCTTCATCCCTGTGTCTCTTTTTGTCTTTTACTGTCTCTTTCTCCCTGTCTCTCCCTCTCTCTCTGTCTCTGTCTCATTCTCCCTCAAAATTACTCATATCTCATATGTGTCTAATTTCCCTTTTCCCACCCTTATAGAATAAAGTTCCTTGGGGGCAGGACCTCTTTTGTTCTCTCTCTTGTCAGAGTGCAGCATGGTGACATGAATACAACAAGTGCTTAATATTTGTTGAATTGGGTTAGATTAACATTATGACTTAGAAGAGGTAGGTTCTTTTCCCATTTTCAGGTTGAGGATACCAAAGCTCAGAAAAGGGAAGTGGCTTATCAATAGTCAGCTTCAGGGGAAGAGTAGGGCTCTCATAATGATGAAAAGGTCTTAAAGAATTTGCCCAGGATCACAGAACTACTAGTGTCTGTGGCTGCCTTTGACCTAGAGTCTTTGTGCCTCAAATGGAGTTTGTTCTGCACAGGTCTCCTGACTCACAGTGCCACTCCGGGCACTCAATGGGATTTAGAAAACCTCCTGAGTGTGTTTGATGGCCTGCTTTGAGAAATGCAGAACCAGGTAGCATTAGAGCTGGAAGAACCTCCTGCTGCCTTCTCCCTTTCCCTCCATTTCCCTGTTAGTGAAATGCATTTCTCTCCCCAGTTATTCTCAAGCCCAAGGAGGTCAGAGAGACAGGGAACTGCAGACCCAGCTTTTGAAGTCAGATATCCCATTCAGTGACTTATCCACTTGTCAACTTTGTTACAGCTTCCTCCCCTGTGTCCTGGGGGATGATGCAGACACTAGTGGCCCAGCTGTTCCCTGTTCACACCTCTCTCATGCATTGCCTCAATGCCTCTTCTCTGGCTGGAACTCAGTCTGGAATGTTCTCCCTTCTGGTCTCTCATTCTTGGCTTCCCTGGCTTTCTCCAAGTCTCAGATACAGTCTCACCTCTGCCAGAAGCCTGCCCCCAAGCCCTATGAGCCTAGTGCCTTCCTTTGAGATGATCCTCAGTCTTCCTGCGGCTTGTTTGTGCCTCGTGTTTGCATGGTGTCTCCCCCATCAAACTCTGAGCTCCTTGAAAACAGACTTTTTCTTTCTTTCCTAGTGTTCCCAATATTTGCCAGACTGCCTGGCAAAGAATAGGTGCTTAGTAAAGGCTGATTGCCTGTTTCAAACGAACAAGACAACACTGACTTCCTAGACCCTCGCATTTGATTGTTAAGGGACTGTAGCCACCATCTGTTCCAGCCTCCACCAGAGACAAATACCCGGCATGATGCGCCAACTGTTCAGACTCTGCCTGAATACCTGATGAAAGGAACACGGCCTCATCAGAGAGCACACTCTGCTTCTGGACAGTTTTCATCATTAATTAGGAAACTTTCTCCCCAGAGGCAGCTGGCAGTGCAGTGGGTAGAGCGCTGGGCCCCGAGTCAGGAAGGCCTGGGTTCAAATCTGGCCTCAGACACTTGCTAGCTGTGTGGCCCTGGGCAAGTCACTGAACCTGCCGCTGCCTCAGTGTCTTCAACCACAGGATGGGGATAAAAATACCACGTTCCTCCCAAGGGTGTTGTGCCTCTTAGCACAGTGCCTGGCACCCAGTGGGTGCTTTACAAATGTACATTCTCTTCCCTTCCCCCTTCCTGTCCCTACCTGCCCTGTGATCTCAGCATGGCTCTGCAATACAAACGTTTTGGCCCGGCCTCACTTCCCAGTAACTGAGCTTAGAAAACCAGGAAGCATCAAACCCTTTCTTCCTGAAACCTCTTGCTGTGAAATTCTCTACTGAACATTAGAATGTTTCAGTCCATCAAAGGTGGGGACACAGACACATATGTGCAGACGCAGAGGGATATACCTAGACACATGTAGACATAGATACACACAGACACACGTAGACACACAGAGATACATGCACATAGGCATACTGAGACACACACATATGAGACATGCAGAAACACATATACACAGACACACAGACATGTATAGACATACAAATACATAGAGATACATGTAGACACAGATAAGCATACACAAACACACACAGACAGAGATTCACAGACACAGACATACTCACATACAGACATGTACGCAGACAGATATGGTCAGTCCCCTGAGTTGATGTGTTGCTTGCTGGTCCATTTAAACTTCATGCATTGATGAAATTCATTCTAGCAAGGACCTCCCAAAACAAGTAGAGTTGGATTTTTTTTTTAAGTCAGTGGGAAACCAACAAAAATCTGTGTGACTCTCAATGTCAATCGAAGCTATCCCATACAAAAAAGGTGCCCTACTCTTGTGGAAAGGACACTGGCCCAATATTTGTTCAAGGACTGGCTCTCCAAGTTGCACGCTTGGGGATGACCTGGGATGACCATTAAACCCATCAGAGCCTTCTCCCTATGAAGAATAGAAATAACTTGTGACTTGCATTCCTTCAGTGGTTGTCATGAGGTCAATCTGGAAAAGGTCTCTCCATATTTGCAACCCTAGATGCTAGTGCTGTCCTGGGCTGTACCAACCCACTGAGCATCTGGAAGGTGGCATGCCTCATG
The DNA here is from genome assembly GCA_028627135.1 of Pseudochirops cupreus. Taxonomy (NCBI): domain Eukaryota; kingdom Metazoa; phylum Chordata; class Mammalia; order Diprotodontia; family Pseudocheiridae; genus Pseudochirops; species Pseudochirops cupreus. The sequence continues at coordinate 4,010,905 of CM053581.1, read as the reverse complement.
TTCTTTGTTCTTATCAGCAGAATCCGTGTGTTCTTTCTCTTCTGTCTCCAAAGCGCCCAGCAGGGGGCCTTGCTTGTAGCTGGTTGACTGGATGCAATTTATTGAGTGACGGTCAAATTGATTTCTACACCAGGACTGTGCCCCTAGTACTCTGTCAGAAGGGCACAGAGAAGGGAGTACTTGTGGCTGGCCATCTGCCCAGAGACAGGCCCTGTAGAGCACTTGTGGCCAGTGCAGACGCAGGGCCAGGGCACCCTGCCAGTCTTCTCGGATGGTGCTGGTTGCTCTTGGGATCACATCTCTACTGATTATCTTTTCTGGTCTCTAACTGTGTGGGGCATTTGCTGAACTGCTTCTTGCTGCCATCTGATGGTCTTCAGCAAAGCTGGTGCATCTGCTGCTTTCCGCTACCACCTGCTGGTAAACTTCTCCCACACCTGAAGGGCCGAAGCTCTTTTAGTCCACACAACCTAAAGCCATTATGGTTTGGACCCAGCCAAGGAGGTAGCACACGCATGCTGAAGCTCTTTAGTATTTTTCTTTCAATGTTCCTGGGCATCTCTGGACCCAACCAATTATCTGACCTGGGGTTAGGAAATAACTTTTATTCTTGTCTAGTCCCTGGCTCTCAGCCTGCATCCTCTCAAATCCTTTTGAACATTTTATTCAATAAAACCACCAAGAAAACCATGGATGTTTAAGGTGATGAGGCTCCTCTAAGTTTCTAACTATGTACACATGCCCTTGGAATAGCTTGGCTCCTGGGCTTAGAACAAAAGGGCTGAGTGAATCTGGCAGGTCTATATGTGTAGAACCTTCATTCTGAATTCCTTACTTTATTATGCATCCCTTACAGCAGCGTCTTCCTGTATCAGGAAATGCTTCCTAATAATTAAAGCTATACAGAAGTGGGAGGCACTTCCTCTCTACATAGATGGTTCTCTCTCTGGGAGGAATGACCATTTGTCTGGGGTGTTGTAGGGGAAGGGCTTGTACTGGTGTGAGTCAGACTCCTCCAGTCCGTCTCCATCCCTTCTCTTGTTCTTCCAGTGGGATTCGGTGAATTTGGCTAACTATGTGTATTTTCATGGGAAGATCATGACAAACTATGTAGAATTTATTGACTGGGGTGACCAGAATTGTGGAGACTGGACCCCATGCCCTATACAGATCCACTGGAGAGGCTGCAAGTGTTTCCTCTTTAGGAAGTGCAGGGGAAGGAGATGGTGAGCAGTCTCCTAGTATTTAAGGACTGGCCAGTGGAAGACATGGCAGAGCACTTCTGCTGCTTGGCTCCAAAGGAGGAAGGAGTAGAAGCTTCACAGAGGTGATGTGACATCAGGCTTTTGACAAAGGAAACATTTGCTAACAGCAGAGTCTGTGCTGAAGGTGGCCGGAGCTGCCCCATCAGGAGGGGACATGCTGCACCATAGGTCTACAAGCAGAGTCTGGAGAGCTGCATTCATACTGGGGATGCTGCAGAGCACTGGGGCTCTCTGCTCCTGAGAGAGAGTTAGCAAATGGCCCTAGGAAATCGCTCCCCACGCTGTGGCTCTTCGGGCTGCAGTTTTGATTGGGCAAGAGTTACTTGCAGAGATGGCAAGAGGTTCTTTCTGTTTGTTTGTTTTCCTTTGTATCAAAGCAAGCAAATGGTAGAGTGACATGTTCAATTTTTGCCATCACACCAAGTCAAAAAGAGGATGTCAGCATCATTCCCAGGGCCTGCCTAAAACAGAAAGACTTGGCCATTTCCTTGATTCTACAAAACATTCTTTAAACTCAAAGATGACACTTTCAGTGGGATTTAATCAATAGAATTTTCCATCTAAAATGAAGGTTTGGGGCTGTGTGTGTGCATGTATGTGCATGTGGGTGGTGTGTATGTATGTGTGTTTACGTGTGTGTCTGTATGTGTGTGTGCATGCATGTGTGCATGTGTATGTGCGTGCATATGTGTGTGTGTGTGTGTGTGTGTGTGTCTGTTTTGGGGGGGGCGGTTAGAAGACAGGAGATAGAGAGGCAGAGAAAGGAAGGACAGATTCGGACAGACATCTTTCACTAGATGTCCCCTAAGGGAGGCTGGATGACCACTGTCCAGTCATACGTTAGAAGAGATTTGAGTTTTAGGTGGCGACTGGGCTAGATGATCTTTGAGGTCACCTCCAACTCTGAGATTCTAAAATTCTAGGTGGTAAGGGTAGGAAAAAAGAGGTGAACCTAGTTAAATATTTAACAAGTTTAACATATTTGACTGATCACAGAAAGAATGCCTCTTGATTGACAGTTCCTTGATGTTAAGTTCAGAAGTTTAAAACAAAACAAAACAAAGCAGAAAACAGAAATATGCTGCAGGGCCTGGGATTAAGACCTTGACAGCTCAAGTCCAGAGCTTTGGGCCAAGCTCGGCTGCTGCAGTTGGAAACACATGGTGGCTCTCGTTCTGACATTTGCAAATAAACACTTGCCTGCGGCCCGCGTGTCCGCATCAGCCAGTGGCGGGATGCAGAGTCCGCAGGCCGCCAGCCTGGCCACAGACGTGCTCCACACTCTGCACGGTGTTTATATGACTGACTTACCGTGGTGATTGATGCTGTTTATGAGCCTCACCCCCACCTGGGCATGGTTATTAGTCATCAGCACGATATCAAACAAGTCCTGCTCGTTGGGGTACAGGCTGCGCAGTCTGGCGTTGACGTTCTGCAGGGCCTGTGGGTCGCAAACATCGAGGCGCTTGTGTCAGCCCAGCAGGCCTGAGACCAGGCTCTGACAAGGGAGGGGCCGCTGGCCCACCTCCCCGGCCAGACCTGCTTCTCTAGCTACAAGGCTGCCTCTTGTAGCAACACCCTCCCCCCAAGAAGAGCACAAACAAGTGGGAACGTTTGCTTTTATAGGGAAGGAGGTGGCAGGGATTGGGCCTGTGACAACACTAGTGTAAATAAATCCCAGGTGAGGAAGCCCCTCCCTCCAGTGATGCTGTCTGCTGGCCCTGAGAGTCACTGAGCCAGAACGGGTCGGAGATGAGATGTCCTCTGCGGCTGTAGGACGGTGGGAAAACATCTACTGGACTGAGAGGTAGATGTGGGCTCTGGTCCCAGCTCTACCATTAAAAACTGTCCCCAGAAGCTTAGGCAAGGAACTTCCTAGAGCGAGTGAGGTGTCACCCACAGAGTCCCAGGCCAGGGGTCACAGCAGGCCTGAGCTTCAGTCTTGCCTCGAGCATGCATGAGTCACCAAAAATTAGACCTCGGAAATGTTTTCCTCCAGCTGGCATGTGAACAGCAGCCCCCTTCATGATAGACTTGACAAGGGTTCATCTCGCACCTGCCCAAAGAATTCCTGGGGAGCCAAGCCTTCTGACGTAGACAATCGCTTTCACTTTGAGGCAGCTCTGACTGTAAGCTTGATGTAAAACCTAAAATGGCCTCCCCTCTCTGTTGCTAAGTTTTGCCTTCCAGGGCCAGGTAGACACAAGTATAAAGTGTCTTCAGGCTTCCCAATACTTGGACACAGCTGTTATGTCCTGATATTGGACAATATTTATAGCCTTTATAAATGCTAGGCAGTTCAGTGGATAGAAGGGCCAGAACTGGAGCCAAGAAAAAGAGTTCAGATCTCAACACTTAATAACAGTTTGACCGTAGGCTAGTCACTTTATTTCACTGAGCTTGTTTTTGTATATATCAAATGGGGATCATAGCAGCACCTACTTCACAGCTATTGTGATGATCAAATGGGATGATATCTACAAAGCATTTTATAAACGTTAAAGCACTGTATCGATACTATTCATCATTCCCATCCCCACCAACACCACCACCACCACCACAACCACAACCACCGTCACCACCACCATCATCATCACCATCTTCCTCCTCATCTTCCTCATCGTGATCACCATCATCATCATCATCATCACCATCATCATCCTCTTCATCATCACCATCATCCTCTTCCTCATCTTCCTCATCATCATCCTCATCACCACCACCAACACCACCACCGTCATCATCACCATCACCATCATCATCATCACCATCATCACCACCATCATCACCATCATCCTCTTCATCATCATCACCACCATCATCACCATCATCTTCTTCATCATCATCACCATCATCTTGGTTGCATTTCCCTGTACTCTCCCCACATCCTAATTTTGTTCCTAAATGTGACACCTAAAGCTGAATGCCATAGTCTAGACATGGTTTGCCCAGAGCCAAGGATGGTTGGCCTCTGACCTCCCCAGTTTTGGGCACCATTCTTCTCTTAGTATATCTAAGATGACATTAGCCTTTTGGGTTACCATGTCACATTGTTGATTTTCATTAAACGTATAGTCCACTAAAACCCTCAGACCTCTGTTGTTCTTAGTGTTCAGATGAGTCTCTCTCTGTCCAGCCTCTTCTGCCCACCTATGTGCTTGTGAAATTTGTTGTTTCTGCCTCTTCTGAAGTGAATCCCATTCTCTTTGGCCTGTTGTTCTCTTCTGTCAGAATCTTTCTGGATCCAGTTCCATCATCCAATGAGCTAGCTCCTCATTCTTTGTTTGACTCATTTGCCAGTGAAATGAGCAGGCCATCTCTCCCAGGCAAAGAGAAGAATGTCAGACATGCCAGGGGCCATTGCTGCTCCATGCCCCATTCTGCTGGGGGCTTCCTTTCACATTACTATCCCAACCTCAATGCCCAGGATGACCATCAGGCCATTTGTTTGACAATGAAGGGAATGGGTCTGCTCATTCAGTTGAGTTCACCAGACTGTGTTGTTAGCTCTGATCCGAGGAACAGCATGAGAGATATTAATTTTGCCCAAACTCAGGCAAACAGTATTGCCTTCTTCCAAATTTATTAGTACAGTAACCTTGTAGTCTGGCACAGCCTGCTCTTGATGTAGACATGATGATCTTTGTGATCACTTCTTTTTTGAAACATTCAGTAACCATCCTTTTAACATTATACTCTATAATTTCCCTCAGAAATCTGAGCCTAGATTACTGACTTAATTTTCATGCTCCCTCCAAACTTAAAAAAAAAAAGATGGATTTTTTTTTGCCTTTCTGACATTTAGAGTACTTAACTATCCCCAACTGCCCAGCACTGTTCTAAGTGTTCCTAGCACTGATCATCAGCAAAGTGCTTTATGCACATGTTTCATTATCTCTCCCTATCTCTAATATCTTTCAAAGGTCGCTGCTTGTGGCTCAAACACATATGCTGGAATATCATTCTTTTTTTTTTTAATCTACATAAAATGGAGGACAGAGAAGACTGTGTGTGTATGTCCACAATTAGATACTGTGAGAAGGCTCTCCCTCTCACTCCATCAATCAACATCCTTTAGAATCATCCCCTATTGTCTTTTTCATTAGTGAAGACATTAATCTTCACCATCTTTCAGGTGAGGATGGATGATGCCTTTTCCTGGTAAGGTGAATCCTTCTATTTGTGTTCTTGACCCCAGTTGCTACCCTTTTTTAATTTTCCCTCTCCCTCTTGGGTGACCCCTTCACCACTTCCTACAATCACATCTTACCCATCCTTATAAACTTGCATATTCCAGGTCTACTTGTATAGCTCAAACCCTTGGAAAGCTTGTTGTCAGTCAATGCCTGCACCTCCAGAGATCTCACTCGCTTTTGGTTCTTTGCTCAATGACTGAAGTGAAACTCCTCTCTTCATGGTACCGATGATTTCTTAACTGTTCAATTCAGTGGCCTCATCTTCTCATCAGGTTCTGAGCTTGATTTCTCCATACCTTTTGACACCATCGACCACTCCCTTCCTTTGGACACTCTCATTCTTGGCTTCCATAATGCTGATCTCTCCTGGTTCTCTTATCTGACTTTTCTTTTTCTCAGGCCCTTTTGTGGGTTTCTCACCCATCTGTGGCTGCTCACCAAGGCTCTATCCTGAGTTCTTCTCTCTTCACTCTCTACTTCCTCCCGTTACTAAGCAGATGATTTACAGACCTACTTATTGAGCCTCAGGCATTCTACCAACCTCCAGGGCTATATTTTTAAACTGATTGTGGAATAATCACACTTGGATAGCATGCTGTCATCTAAAGTGAACACATGCAAAAGACAAATATGATTCTTGCCCTCTTCTTCCTTCATCCACCAAACCAAGTCTTGTCCATCCTATTTCCATCCTTGCTCTTGGATTTTCTCCCTTCTCTCTGCTTATCCTCTCTTGTCCTAGAGTACTGCAATTAACTTCTAACTGGTTTTCTTACCTAATCTAGTCTCTCACCACAATCTTGCTGAATTGATATTATTCTAATGTAGATTTCATGATATCACTCTTCTTCTCAAAAGACTTTGATGGTGCCCTATTATCAAACTCCCCATTTTTTGCATTTAAAACCTTCCCAAACTCCACCTAACTGAGCATTGGGCCCAGAATCAGGAAGATCTGAATTCAGATCCAACCTTAGACATTTATTCTCTTGGTGATCTTGGGCAAATCCCTTAACCTGTTTGCCTCAGTTTTCTCATCTGTAATATGGGGATAATAATAGCACCTACTTCCCAAGGCTTTTGTGAGGATCAAATGTGAAAGCATTTGTGGAGTGCTTAGCACAGTGTGGCACTAAATAAATGCTTATTGCCCCCCTCTCCTCCCCTAATCTAACATTCATTTATCTCTTCAGTCATATCTCATATCATTTACTTTTCCATACTATGCTTCCCATGTGCAGTGTTCCATTTGTCCCCTCACATGTCTTCTCAAGAGTGGCCGCTATGTCTGAAATGCACCCCCTCTTTGCCTCTTCTCCTCGTACAATCCCTAGTTTGCTTACAAGCATGGTTCAGGGCACCACTTCTTCAGTGAGACCTTTCCCAATGTCCCTGGTTCTTAGTACTTTCACCTTCTCTACCATTCACTTGGAGATTGAATCAGCTCCCTGGCTTCAATCATCTCTATGCTGAAAACTTTCAGGTCTACTTGGTCTAGAGTAGGGGGAGTAGATGGTGGAGAGTCACATGGTCATAGATTGTCAGACCTGGAAGGGCCCCAAGAGATCATTAAGCCTCACTCCTCATTGAGCAGAGGAAGAGACAAGCCTAGGGAGTGCCTAGAATTTGGCTCAGGCTTTTCTCAGCTTGCCCTTGGACTGGTACCTTGACGAAGCCAAAGGCGGGTCCAGGTCTCAGAATGACATTCTCGTTGGTGATCTGGTATGCCATGTACTTCTCCAGTCCTTCATGCTCAAAGATTTTACTGTCTTCCACCATATCAAAGAGTGCCCGGGAGGAGACAGAGATGGTGATGGCATTCTTAGGTTTGGGCTGCAGGAAAGGGTGGACAGAAAGATGGGTGGATCAGGAATTGCTAGAGGGAAGAAAGGTGGGATGGACAGAAAGACATGTCTGGAAGAGGGAAATAAGGGTGCGGAATGGTATAGAATAGGAGTTGGGCCAGTTGTTGGTGCGTTGGTTGGTTGGATGGATTATGGTTGATTGTGAATAAGGGAGGGGAGGACAAATGGGTAGAATTAATGGATTAGTGGAGACAAGCGGAAAGATGGAGAGACAAACAGACAGAAAGGACTGGTGGAGGAAGAGGGAGGCAATGAGGCAAGAAGCAGAGAGAATGGACAAATGGACACATGAAGGAGAGTGAAGGATGACATGAGAAGGGGGAGCCCTAGTTCAGAGGAAGAAAATAACCCGGGGTGTCAGAGTCTGGCTGGCTGCCAGGGGCAGGGGAGGCCCAAGGCACGCACCAAGCCCCGGGAGCTGGGGAAGGGGGAAAGTGGATGTACTTACTGGCCTGGGTCGGCCAGGGGTCCAGTTGCAAATGTCCTCATCGGTATCTTCGCTGAGGCTTTGGCTGAGTGAGGAATTGGAGCTATTCTGCTCCTGGGATGACAGGGCCTTAACCACCTCTGAGACTGAAAGTGATGGTGGAGGAGGGGCTAGGGGTGGGATTAGATGTGGAGTTGCAGACTGTTCTGGCTTCCATGGAGGGGTGGGTACCTCCTCAGGGGTCTGCAGAGCCAGAGAAGTAGAATGAGGCAGCTTCTCCTCGGACTCCACAGTGGAGACTCGAGAGTTCACACTGGTGTTGGATTGCTGGAGACACGAGCAATGGGCTAAGTAAGTGGTGCATCCTGACCCCAGGTGCCTCTTCTTCCTCCTCCCCCCAGCACAAGCACACCCATGGGCAGCCTAGTGACTCAGTGCATGCTCCCCTGAGCATAGAGCATGGGGCCCTTACAGGCTCCCAGATGTGACAGATTCCAGATTCAATCTGCTGATGCCTCATTCATTCATTCACAGAATGTTCACAGGCTTCATATGTGCCACCCCTATCCTCTCTCCCCCCCCCCCCCCAAACCTGTACACTCCTCATTTCTAATTCTTTTGGAGCAAGGTGTGCAACTGAGGAGGCACAATCTATGGGTAAGACAACCCCATCCAGTGCTGTGTGTGTGTGTGTGTGTGTGTGTGTGTGTGTGTGTGTGTGTGTGTGTGTGTGTGATAGGGACAGAGACAGAGAGGGAAAGGGAGCTCTGAATTCACTAAATCTTCATGCTCAGAATGTGGCCTTTGAGACCCTAAGGCCCTGGGCTCCCATCCAGGCTGGCACTGCCTGTGTGGCCCCGAGCAAGTCACTTAATTCCTTTCGGCCTGTTTGCTTATTTGTAAAATGGGAGTGATGAAGCCCGGAGGACTTCTCTGCCCAGCTTGTGATAATTGTTCATAACAGCAGCAGTAGTAATAAAAATCACTAACATCTCTGTGGTATTTTAAGGGCTGCAACATCACATTTCATCCACAAAACCCTGGGAAGTAGGTACTGTTATTATAGCCACTTTACAGATAAGGAAACTGAGGCAGACTGTGAAATGATGTGCCCAGGTCCCACAGCTAGTCAGTGCCTGAAGCTGGATTTGAACTCAGGTCCTCCTGACTCTAGGGCTGGTGCTCCAGGCGGTCTGCTGAAATTGTCATCTGTAAAGTGCCAGGGAGATGCCAGTGGTGCTACTCTGTACCTGCCCAGGGATGCTGAGCATTCTCTTAGGGCCCGTTTCTCATCTTTTTTCACTCAACTTCCTCTGAGATGACCTGCCCTTGACAAAGAGCCCTGGTCACTGTTTCCCTTTCTCAGCACGCGTGACCCTCCCTGCCTCGGTCTGGCAGTCCCATTCTCCCCTCCCCAGTCTGGCCCAACAGGCCTCTCTGCAGCCAAGGTCAGCACTCCTCTAGGCCTGGCACCATGGGCTGGTCGGGCTCAGCTGAGGACCTTTTGCTGTCTGTCACCTTCCTTAGGTTGGGGGTCTGCTCCCCACAGGCCACTTTTGTCCTGCTCCCTCTGGGCCAGAGATTGGGCCGCAAAGACAGAAGCCAACTCAGCTTTGCCCCCCCCCCAACCTAAACAAAGACGCTTTGACATCCTTGCCCCCACCTCTCACTGCCAGTAGCTGCAACAAGCACTGAGCACAGAAAGAGGCCAGCAAAGGGCCTGGGGAGATGCTTCCCAAGAGTGTGGTCAGGCAGCAGGTGGTGGCAAGAGGAGGGCAGGAGGGTTCCCACCTGAAGGGCGCACAGCCCTGATGAGCTGCAGTGGGGCCTAGAGCCCCAGGCAAGGCCTCAGGGAGCCCCGAATCCAGACTCAGCCTCAGACCCTTTCTGCTGAGTGACCTGGACACATCACTCTGCCTTTGCTTGCCTCAGTTTCCCCACATGTAAAGCAGGGATAGTAACTGCACCCACCTTGCAGGGCTGTTGTGAGGAACAAATGAGATAATGTGTACAGTGTCTGGCACATGGTGGGGACTTAATGACTCTTGTTCCCTCCCTTTGTGTTGTGAATGATGCCCCCTCCTGGTCCCGGGGTCCTCAGGGGAGCCTTGCCTCTGTCTCTTTGCCCATTGCCCTTGCTCAGGTGGCCTCCCACAGTCTAACACCATTGCTCGGGGCTCTCACCAGCTCTCCCCCCACCGCGTCCCCTTCTCCTGTCTTCCTTATCCGTACCTTCACATTCCGGCCTTTGGTTTCCTCTGTCATGGAGGCCCGTGAATTTCGGTTTTGCCGGAAACTTCTCTGAGAGTCACTTTTCAGCATCAAGTACTCCTGGTTGATGCTCTGTTGAGGAGAGATGAGAAGCAGGGTGATTGGTCCTCTGCCCTGCCGCTCTGTACACACAGCATGAGCAGCTGGCAACACAAGGCAGCCTTGCTTGGACGATTGTACCGCCTTAGGCCCTCCCCTTCCTTGCTGACTCTCTGCTCACCTCCACCTTCCCCTGACCCTATGCTCAATCCCTCCTTGACCTGGATTCACTGGCAGGGGTGGGGTTGGGGCACAATGTCCAGAACCACGAGTCAAAGAGAACTTCCTATGGCCTAGATCCCCCTGGCTCCCTGCCCCCCCCCCCCCCACACCATGGGGTTCTTTCTTCTCCTGTTCCAAGGATAGGCCTGGACCAGGTGCAAGGGTCAAATGCATGTCCAGCAGTGCCCAATGAGGGACAGCAGCTCCGAGGGCGTGGAATAGCTGTCTGCTCTGTGATCGGGAGGCTTCAAACCTAACCTTTGGCTTCTGATGTGAGTGAGCCTAGGGGGTGGGGGTGAAGGGGTGACCCCTGGCCCTGCTGGCGCCTGCTCTGCTCTGTGCCCCCCTCCCCCCACAAGGCCTCTGGCTCCCCTGGGAAGCAGGTCGTGTGCTCTCTGCTCACCCTGATTATGAAGGCCTGCTGTCCCTGCTCCCACAACAGGCACACATATAAATAAACAGTCAGGCTGCGGAAAGGGCCCAGAAGCAGTGCTCCCTCCACAGCACCCAGGCCAAGGCAGCGTCTATACGATGAAAAACACCACATCGAGCAACGCCTTAGCGAGTGAATCGGGTTGACTGCACGCCTCATCTGAAAGATTGTGCAGAAATCAGTCATTGCGATGGCCAGACGCCCTGCCCCCTCCCAAGTGGCCCCACAGGGGCCTCGTCCTCTAGGCCGAGCACATCGGACCTGGACTTGTCTCCAGTGGACTCGCCTGGGACCCTGGGACTGTGGACTGGAGGGGGAACAGGGACACGCTGCTCCTACTTCACTCCTAAGACCCTGTCTGTACTGTGGGCCCAGCTCAACCCTGTCCCGGCCCTGTCCTCCTGGCTTCAAAGCCTCCCACCCCCTGCCTGATGTCTTCACACCTGCCTGTTTGCAGCCCCACTCAGAGTGGCTCACCTGGACACGCTGGCGAGTGCTGGGTCTCTCCACCTCCCTCATGGCCTTCCTTTCCAAGTCACTGTTTTCTCTGAGAACTTTCATGGCCCCTTCACTCTTCATGTGGAAAAAAAGAAAGGCAAATGAAGTTGATTCAGTTCAGACACACAGTCGGCCAGTCCAGGCTTGAAATAAAAGGACCAAACACGAACATCCTTCAGCGCACTAAACCACTCTGGTGGAATGGGCCCAGCCTGGGCTTCCATGTGTGTGACCCTGCTTTGTGGAGCTCCAAGGCCATTGGGATCTCCTGGCACAGCCCCTTCATTTAACACTATATTAGTCATGTTGAAAAAGAAAACAGACCCTCCCCCTGCCAAAGAAAAAAAAAAACAAGGAAAATAAAGTCAAGAAAAAATATGCTTTGACCTGCATTCAGACTCCATCAGTTTTTTTCTCTGGAGATGAATAGCATTTTTCATCATAAGTCCTTAAGAATTGTCCGACGGTTGTATTGCTGAAAATAGCTCATTCACAGTTGATCATCATACAATATTATCGCTGTTATAGCATACAATATTCTCCTGGTTCTGCCCATTTCACTTTGCATCAGTTCATGGAAGTCTTTCCAGGTTTTTTTTGGGGGGGGTGGGGATTAACAGTCTTTCTTTAACCAACCAAACATATATCATTTACCTAGTTCAGGGGGAAAAGTCAGCATCCTGAACTTCAGAGAATGCAAACAGAAGTTACAAGCAGACAAAGAAGCAGATCAGCAGACGGACTTCCAACCGTCTGACCATCACATCCATACCTAGTCAGTTATCAGAGAGGGAAGCACCAACATCTGGGTTTTCAAAGGGGGTGGGGGGGAGAGGGCTCAACAGCTTCCCAGAGTCTCTTCTGGTCGAGTCACAACTCTTTCCAAAGTGAGCCCCAAAGCAAAAACCCACATCAGGGTATATATAGCCTTCTCCAGGATCAGAGAAAGTTACAACCCTCTTGACCCACGGCCCAGTCACAAAGCAACAAGGTGTGGGCATTCCTGGAGAACAGGCCTCCCGCCACAGGCTCCATGTGACCACATTCAGCCTATTAGGGGGAAAAAATATATTTTCGAATCAGGGAAGGTTCTCAGAGCCACTTAAGCCTGTCAAACAGCCTAGGGGCAGGGAAGGTCTTCAGATTCCCATAACATTCGGCCTCAAGATCTTTCATGCCCATTACACAGGCAACTTGCATCTGAATTAGCATTAACATCTCTTAAGTGCAACATAATCCCCACAAAATAGAGACATCACATTTGCAGGATACACAATGTAGCAAGTCATTACCAGCAGTCCAAAACAAAAATGTGCACATAAAGTTCTCTTGTGGGTGGAGGGTGTTCTTCCCCCTACACTGCCCTTGCAGGCTTCCTCCTGGCACTTTCAGGTGCTGGCTTTC
>CM053581.1:3961106-3997785 GCA_028627135.1 Pseudochirops cupreus | reverse complement strand
ATGTTTGGATTGTTTAATAGTGTCTCGATTTCTCATAAAGTCATTTGCTTCCATTTGCTCCACTCTAATTCTGAAGGAATTATTCTCTTCAGAGTGCTTTTGAGATTCTTTTTCCATCTGGCAAATTCAACTTTTTAAGGCATTCTTCTCCTCACTGGCTTTTTGGGCCTCTTTTGCCATCTGAGTTAGTCTATTTTTTAAGGTGTTATTTTCTTCAGTCAGGTTGTTGACTCTCTTATGATTTTCTTGCATCATTCTCATTTCTCTCCCCGGTTGTTCCTCCACTTCTCTTATTTGGTTTTTAAAATCTTTTTTAAGCTCTTCTATAGCCTCTATCCACTTTGTATTTTTCTTGGAAGCTTTTGGTACAGGAGTTCTGACTGTGTTGTCTTCCTCCCGTTCCATGCGTTGGTCCTTTTTGTCCCCAAAAAAGGAATCTAAAGTTGGATTGCTGGACTTGCTTTACCCCCTTTGCCTGCTCATGTTGCCAGTCAATTACTTGGGTTTTGGGCTCAGTAGTAAAACTCTGCTTTCAGAGGGGAGAGCTCTGTCCCAAATTGCTGGGGTTTTCGCAGCTGCTGGAGCTATTAGGAGGCCACCATTTTTTGCAGCCCCCACCAGCTTTGGCTCACTGAAAATGCACCTCAGGACCACCACCCAAGACTGCAATCCAATCCAGGCAGCTCAAGGCAAGAGCACTTAGCCTATGAATGATCACTTGGCCCCCTGCAATCTGCAAGGAGCTTCTGAAGCAGCCACATGGAGGTAGCTACAGGGCTGCTGCTTCAGACTGCTTCTAGCTCTGGAGTCAGTTTGGCTGGACCATCTCCCCCAAATTTAGCCAAGTTCCCCTGACCTTTTCCCTTTGTCCTTGGCTCTTGTGGGTTGGTGATTCTGGAAATCATCACAGCTGCTGATGATCCGCTCTCCTGAACACTACAGCCTCAGCTTCTCCTGGACACCCTGGGGCTGAAACCACATGGGGCTGGTTTCTATTTCCAGGGTGCTGTGATGACCACCTGCCAGGCTGCCATCTTATTCTGTCATTTTTGTGGAGTCTGAAGCTCTAAAATTTGTTTAGAGTCATATTTTATAGGTATCTGAGGTGGTTATGGGGGAAGCTCATGGAGTTCTCCTGCTTCTACACTACCATCTTGACTCTGCCCCCGATAACAGTCAGATCTGCTTTTCTAAAGGAAAGCAACTCAAAATGGGTTAACAATCTTACTTTAATCAATCAAAGATATATCATTTACCTAGTTCAGGGGGAAAAGTCAGCACCCTGAACTTCAGAGAATACAAACAGAAGTTACAAGAAGAAGTTGCAAGTAGACAGAGAAACAGATCAGCAGACAGGGCTTCCAGCTGTCTGACCATAACATCCATGCCTAGTCAGTTACCAGAGAGGGAAGCACCAACATCTCTGTTTTCAAAGCCAGGGGGCTTAACAGCTGCCCAGAGTCTCATCTGGCCAAATCACAAAATTGTTCTCAAAGTGAGCCCCACCAGGTTTTTCTGAGAGCATCCTGCTCATAGTTTCTATGGTATAATAGTATCTCATTACAATCATATATCACAACCTGTTTAGATATTCTCCAATTGATTGCCATGCCCTCAATTTTCAATTCTTTGGCATCATAAAAAGAGTGACTATAAAGATTTTTGTATATATAGGTCCTTTCCCATTTCATCTCTTTGAGATACAGACCTAATAGTGGTGTTGCTGGATCAAAAGTTATGTACAGTTTTATAGCCCTTTGGGTATAGTTCCCAATTATTCTACAGAGTAGTTGGATCAGTTCACACCAACTAGTAATGCACCAACAGTGTATTAGTATCTCAATTTTCCCATATCCTCTCTGAAATTTGTCATTGTCCTTTTCTATCATATTATCTATTCTGATAGGCATGCAATGGTACCTCAGTTTTAATTTTGCGTTTCTCTAATTTATAGTGATTTAGAGAATTTTTATATGACTATAGATAGCTTTTGTTTCTTTATCTGGAAACTGCCTGTTCATATCCTTTGACCATTTATCACTTCAGCAATGGTTCTTATCTTTATAAATTTGAATCAGGTCTCTATATGTTTGAGAAATTAGGCCTCTTTTAGGGAAACTTACTGTAAATTTTTTTCACAGTTATGATTACTTTGTATTTCCCTCTATCCTATTTTCCCCTTATTTATCTTAATCATTCTCTCTCTCTCTCTCTCTCTCTCTCTCTCTCTCTCTCTCTCTCTCTCTCTCTCTCTCCCCTTTCCTCTCTCTTTCCCCCTCTCTTTCCCCCTTCCCCATGTCTATCCTCAGAAGTGTTTTGTTCTGATTACTGCTTCCCCCAAGCTGCCCTCCCTTTTATCACCCCTCTTCCTTGTCCTCTTCCCCTCCTACTTTCCTATAGGGTAAGACAGATTTCTATACTCAATTGAGTGGATATGTTACTTCCTTTTTCAGCCAATTCCAGTGAGAGGTTCCAGCACTACCCTTCACCTCCTCCATCTCCCCCTCCAGTATAACAATTCTTCCTTTTATGCCTGTTTTATGCAAAATGATTTGCCCCATTCTACATATTCCTTTCCCCTTCTTCCTGTGCATTCCCTTTTCTCAGCCCTTAATTTTATTCCATCATATTCAACTTAGACCTGTGCCCTGTGTCTATGTATAATTTTTCTAACTGTGCTAATAATGATGAAAATTTTAGGAGTTATAAGTATCATCTTCCCAGGTAGGAATATGAACAGTTTAACCTTATTGAATCCTTTATGATTTCTCTTTCCTGTTTACTTTTTTATGCTTTTCTTGAGTCTTGTGTTTGAATTTATTCTTCTTTTATTCAGCTCTGGCCTTTTCATCAGGACTACCTGAAAGTCTTCTACTTCATTAAATGCCCATTTTGTCCCCTACAGGATAATGCTCAGGCTTTCTGGGTGGGCTAGGTTCTTTGACCTCCATAGCATCACATTTCATGCTCTCTGATAGTTTGATGCAGAAGCTACTGAATCTTGTGTGATCCCGACCAGTTCCTTGTGATATTTGGATTAATTCTATCTGGCTCTTTGAAATACTTTCTTCTTGGCTTGGAAGCCCAGGAATTGGACCATCATCATCCTGGGAGTTTCCAATGTCACTGAATTCTTTCTCTTTCACTTTCTGGTTCTAGAATATCAGGACAGTTTTCCTTGATAATTTCTGGAAAGATGATGTCGAGGCTCTTTTGCATCATGGCTTTCTGGCAGCCTAACTTTAGATACTCTCTCCTTGATCTATTTTCCAAGTCAGCTGTTTTTCCAATGAGATATTTCATGTTTTCTTACATATTTTTTCTTTCTTTTGATTTTGTTTGATTGCTTCTTGATGTTCTGCATAGTCATTAGCTTCCACTTGCCTGATTCTAATTGTTAAGGAATTATTTTCTTCAGAGAATTTTTGTACATCTTTTCCCATGTGGCCAATTCTGCTTTTGAAGGAGTTCTTTAGTAGATTTTTGTTTCTCTTTTACCGTTTGGTCTATTTTGGTTTTTAAGGTGTTATTTTCTTCAGTATTTTAATGCCTCTTTTGCCAAGTCGTTGACTTTTTTTCTCATTATTTTCTTGCGTCACTTTCGTTTCTTTTCCTAATTTTCCCTCTACCTCTCTTATTTGATTTTATAAATCCCTTGTGAATTCATCCAGTAATTATTTTCAGGCCTGAGACCAACTTACACTTTCCTCTAAGATTTTTGATATAGCAGTTTTGGTTTTCTTGTCTTCTTCTGAGTTTGTGTTTTTATTTTCCCTGCCATTCTAATGACTTTATATGCTCAGGTTCTTCTTGTTGTTGTTGTTTGTTAATTTTTTCTCCTGACTATTTCCTGGCCTTTAGCTTTTTGTTAAAGTTGTACTCTTCTCCTGGGAGGAGGAGGGGGGATACTGTCCCACATTTCAGGATTTCTGTGCAGCTGTTTTCAGAGCTAGTGCTGGGGGTCTGTGAGTTTCTGGTTCTCCTAGATCAGTTTTCAGATCTTTTCACTGCTCTCCTGGCATGGGCTCTGACCTGTGAGTGGCTACATGCTCTCTCTTCTGTCCTGAAACTGTAACTCAGGTCCCTGCTCCCCCGCAGCTGCAATCTCTAGCATGCCAGTGCTCCTCCTCACCCAGGTATTGCAACCCAGGACTGTGATCCCAGTATGCATATGGGTAATGCAACAAAGTCTTGCTCCCAATGCCTGCAAAGGGGCCTAGGTAATCTCCTTCTGACCACTAGCCTGACCCCCTTCCCCTCTGCAGCCTGAGAGCACTGGTAGCCATGGCCAGCTTAGTTTTCCCCAGGGCCTGCTGCTGATTTGCTGAGGCGTTTCCTGTGCCTGTGCCCACATGAGCTTCCCTCTCCCCTCAGTGCAACAGACCTTTCTTGCTGACCTTCTATCTAGGTTGTCTTGGGCTAGGGCATTTTTCACCCTGTCCTTTTGTGGGTTATGCTGCTCCAGACTTTGTTTTGAGGTATCGTTTAAAGTTGCTTGGAGGGAAATTTGGGAGAGCTCAGGAGAGTCTTTGCTTTTTTTCTACCATCTTGGCTCTGTACCATGGAAAGCACTGGAATTAATGTGGATAAAGAAAGGATTCCTGTAAAAAGTGGTGTTTTAACTGGATATTCAGGGAAGTCAGGAGGCAGAGATGAGGAGGGAAGGAATTCTAAGACAAGAGGGCAACCAGAGAAAATGCCCAGTGTCAAAAGACTGAGTGTCTCATCCAAGTAACGGAACAGAGGCCAGTACAGTGGATCACACAGCACTTACAGAAGGGTAAGGGGGAAGAAGAGTACGAATTTTAGTTTTAGGCTGGAGTGGAGTGTTTGTAGTCTGAGTGACAATAGCCCTGCTTAAGAACCAGGGTACAGAGCAGAAAAGCAGTGATTACACTTTGTCCAAGGTCACACCACCTTGGAAACAAGAAAAACTTCCAAACTCCCAGAATTAGTTTTGAAAAACAACAGCATTAAAAAGCCTGAAGCCTGGAATGGTGCTGTACCCCTCCACCCTAGGTGAGCGGAGCCCAACTTTAATATAAAGGTCCAAGTCAAGATATAGGCTGGAAAAACCAGCAACTAACAACAAGAAAAAAAGAACCTGATCATGAAATGTCATTAGGATTATAAGGAAGATCAAGACAAAAACTCAGATGAAGATATCAGTGGAAAATAGCTATAAGCAAAGCCTCAAAGAAAAATGAAAATTGCACAAAAACCTGACAGGAATTTATGGAAGAGATATAGAAAAAGCAAAAAAAAAAAATGAAATAAGACTGATAGAGTAAAATTTGGAAAAAGAAATGAGAGCAAAGCAAGACAATTATAAAATAACAATGAACAACTTGTTAAAGAGGCTAGGTGACATGGTGGATAGAGTGCCAGGCCTAGAGTCAGGAAGACTGCTCATCCTTGTAAGTTCAGATCTAGCCTCAGATACTTACTAGGTATGTGACCCTGGGCAAGTCACTTTAACCTCAACTTTGCCAAGAAAATCCCAAATACACTCTGAAAGAATTGGCATGACTAAACAACAACAAGAGTGCCACAAAAAATACTGAAGAAAATAACACCTTAAAAACAGAATTGGCTAAATGATAAATGAGGTGTAGAACTTCACCAGTGAAAACCACTCCTTTAAAAGTAGAATTGGCCAAAAGGATAAAGAGACACAAAGGCTTATTGATGGAAATAATTCCTTAACCATAAGAATTGAGCGAGTGAAACTGGTGATTCTATGTGCTATCAAGAAAAAAAATTTTTTTTGAAAGAAGAAAACATGAAATATTTCTTCAGAAAAACAACCAACCTGGAAAATAGATTGAGGAGAGATAATTTAAGAATTTTGGACTACCTATGAAAAACTGAGAAATTATGAAGGAAAACTGTCCTGATGTCCTAGAACCAGAGGGTAAAATAAAAATCGAAAGAATCCATCTATCATCTCCTGAAGAAGATCCTACATGAAAATACCACACACCATTAGAGTCAGATTCCAGACTATCCAGGTCAAAGAGAAAAGACTTCACACAGCCAGATACTATGAAGCCACAGCCAGGCTCGCAAAAGATTTAGTGGCTACTTTGTTATAGCAGCAGAGGGCTTGGAATATGATATTGCAGGAGGCAAGGGAGCCAGGGTTACAACTGAGAATAAGCTACCTAGCAAAACTGAATATAGTGCTTCAAGGGAGAAAATGAATGTTGAATGAAATAGAGGACTTTAAAGTATTCCTGATGAAAAGACCAGAGCTGAATAGAAAATCTGACTATCAAATGCAAGACTCAAAAGAAGCATTAAAAGGTGAACACGAAAAAACATGAAAAAGAAACTGTAAGGGACTCTATTTATTAATATATAAGAAGATACATTTGACTCCTAAGAACTTTATCATTACCAGGGCAGTTTGAAGGAGTCTGTACAGACAGAGGATATGGGTGTTATAATGAACTAAAAAACGTAGGAATAAGACAGGGGAACGAGGAGGATAGAGGAAGAATGGAGAAATGATCTCATATAAAGGATGTGTCCAAGGAAGAGCTTTTACAACAGAAGCAGAAAGAATGAGGCAATACGTGAAACTCACTTTCATCTGAGCTGGTTCCAGAACATGGAGGATGAATTGCAGTGAGCAGAAATATGAGGTAGACAGATGCCCACCTCACTGGCCTTGACATTTCTGCAGCCTTAGACACCATTGGTCATCCTCTTCTCCTTTATAACCTCTTGTTGAGCTTTTGGGAACAGCCCTCTCTTTCCTGGTTCTCCTCCTCCCTCTCAGACTGCTCCTTCTCTGTCTCCTTTGCTGAATCCTCCTCTGGGTTACATCCTTCAACCACAGGTGTCCCGAGGGTTTTTTTTTTTGGCTTTCTTTCTCTTTTCCCTCTATCCTACTTCACTTGGTGCTCTCAGAAGCTCCTTTGGATTTAATTGCCATTTCTCTACTGATGACGCTCAGACCTGCCATCTGTGCTCCAGCTTCTCTGCTGGCTTCCGGTCTCACATCTCCGAGCTGCCTTTCAGACATCTCAAACTGGATGTCCAGTAGACATCTGAAACTTACTCAGTATGTCCAACATAGAACTCGTGATCTTCCCCTCTAACCTTCCCTCTCCCCTGTCTTCCCTGTTACCACCAAGGGCCCCCCCATCCTCCAAGTCTCTCAGGCTCTCAGTCTCACAATCTAGGAGTCATCCTGGACTGTCTCATGCCCTGTATTTAAGCTATGGGCAAGGTCTTTCAATTGTACCTCTGCAGTATCTCCCACATCTGCCCCCTTCTCTTCTCTGACACTGCCCCCACATGCTTGGCACAGGCCCTCATTGCCTCACACCTGGATTAGAAGCAATAGCTTCTTAGGCATCCACCTGCCTCACATCTCTGCTCCCTCCAATTCATCCTCCATACTTTATAAGCAGAGTAGAACTGAAGTAGCTCAAAAGAAATGAGAAGTGTGCAAATTTAGAGAATCCACCCCAAATGTTCACACAGACTATTTGTGCCCGGCCTATGGTAGAGCATTCTGAGCTCGTATGAGTCTGATCAGCCAGTTGGACACACCTTACCTTGATCCCAACGTAGTGCTGTCATTTTGGTCCTCTTCAGGAATGAAGAACACCAACCAACCAACAGTTCAGCCACAAAAGTGATTTTCCCAAAGTTCGGGTCTGAGTGTGTGACACCCCTTGCCCTAACTCAATACATTTCAGTGGCTTTCTATCACCTCTAGAATCAAGTAGAAAATGCCCTGTTTAGCACTCAAAGTCCTTTATACCTCACCCCTCTCCATTTCCAGTCTTTTTAAACCTTCCCTTCCCTCTATGTACTCAACACTGGCCCCCTGACCGAGCCAAGGATAAAGCTTCCCCTACGCTTCTCAGTTCTGGACATTTCTCTGACTGTCCCCTGGAATGCTCTTCCTCCTCTACCTCTCGGGCTTCCTTTAACTCCCAAGTACAATCTCGCCTTCTGCAGGTAGCCTTTCCCAGCCCCTCTTAATCCCAGAGCCTTCCCTGGTTCTTTCTTATGGCCTCCTGTGTACAGCTTACTTTGTACAGATTTGTTTGCGCACTGTCTCCCCCATTAGACAGTAAGCTCCTTGAGGGCAGGGCCTGTCTTCTGCCTCAGTTTGTATCCCTAGCACTCAGAACAGGGCCTAGCACAGAGTAGGCACTTAATGAATGTTTACTGGGTGATTTGTTAAAGAGCTACTGTGACGATCAGGAGATGATGGAGAACAGGAAGAGCAGAAAGGAGAACCTGGGATAAAAAAAAACAAAAGTGGCTTTGCAGATGGAGGATGGAAGTGGCGTGGCTGAATATTAGTACATTTGAAGAAGGTGATATGGTGGAGTCCTTGTCAGCCTGCCCTCTCCTTATAAGTCACTCAGGTAAGATGGCGGCCAAGAGAGTGAGCAGAACCTTGAGCTCCTGGAAGAGAAGCATGCCATTCAGAAGAGGTGGTGATTTTCCACTGTGCTCTGCCCTGATCTGACCCCAATGGGAGCATTGTGTTGAGTTCTGGGCGCTGTATAGCCCCTTGATACTGGCAGGCTTGATGCTCCTCCCATATAACCTTTAGTCATCCATCTCCAACCTTTATTCTCACTCTTTCCCAGGCCTAGAATGTGCTCCCTCCTCACATCTGCCTTTTGGAACCTCTAGAACCACCTTTCTAGATTTCACTCCTGCCAGGGTCTTGCTCCCCAATGACTCAATTTCCCCCTTTGTTCTCTCTCTGCTTCCATACATCCATGGTGTCTCCCATCAGGGTGGAAGCTCCTAAGGATAGGGATTGGCTCCCTTTGGTCTTTGAATCCCAGCACTTAGTAGGACCTGGCACATGATAGAATCTTCATCAGTGCTTGAATTATCCAGAAGAGCACACCCATGGTAGTGGAGGTCCTTGTGGCCATTCTATATAATGATTAGTTGAAAGAAGTAAGAGAGTATGTTTAATATGAGGAAAGGAGGCCTGGGTAGGGGAAAAGAGTGTGTGTGTGTGTGTGTGTGTGTGTGTGTGTGTGTGTGTGTGTGCACAACAGCTGGCTACAAGTTTTTGAAAGATTGTGAGTGGGATGTGTGATTGGACTTGTTCTGTTTGATTCCAGAGGTTAGAACCAGGAACAAGGATGTAAAGATGGCCAAAAGCAGAGAATACATGGTGTCAGGAAAAACAAAGCAGGACTCCTTAGGAGCACTCCAAAAGGCGACAGGCTTCCTCCTGAGGCTGGAGATCGCCGCTTAGAGGCTGGCTGACCATGGCCACTGTGGTCAAGATTCATTAGGGTTTGAGCTGTAGTAGATGACGACCAAGGTTCTCCCAGCTCTTGGGTGTCGGGAGTGTCTGAAGAACAGTAAATGGCCTTTGTGCCTTGTTCTAATGCGCCAAGCATTTTACAGGCATTCGTTCTCCCCTGGCATGTAAAATACCAGGTTTTTTAGTTCCTCTTCCTGCTTCCTGTGGTTCTTTGGACGCATTGTAGGAGAGAACAGATCCTGTTCTTTTCAACATGAATTACCTTACTTAATAATGACAGTCTTCATCATGACACACACTGAACAAAAGAGCCAGAAATATCTTGCTTTAGGAGGATACCTTCTCATGAATTACAGACCCTTAAGATGGAAAAGCCTTTCCAGCGAGCCTCTGTTGTAGCTCCTTGACTTCAGATCAAAGGATCTCCCTTCTTACAGGTGGGGCAATTGAGACAGAGAGAAGGAAGGGGGCCTGCCTAAGATCACACATGAAAGTAGGGGGAGACCTGACAATAGGAATTGAGGTCTACTGACTCTAGGCTTGTGCCCTTTGCCACCACCCTGTACGCAGAGCTGCCCACGGCTCTGTCCTTTCCCTCTATTCACCCTCTCTTAGCAGTCTCATCAGTTCATGGGGCTCAGTGACCAGATCTATGCAGACATCTCCTAGATCTAGCTTTCAGTGGTTTTCCAGCTTCCGGTCTCCTTGCTCACCAATCAGTCATCTATCTGTGCAGCATCCAGAATAATTTCCTGAAAACCCCTGTCTGACCGTGTTCTCACCTGGTTCAGGATCATCCAGTGTTGTAGGAGAACACAGCAGTTCCATAATTCGTTGTCTCCAGTCTGGCCGCAGCCTGTCTTTGTAGGCTTCTTTATCTTTCCCTTGTAGGACTCTACCCCTTCCAGCTTGTGTCCTTGCCTTGGCTGGCTGTTCCCCCAGCCTGCAATGGACTCTTTCCTGTTCTCTTCCAGATCTTCAGGCTCCAGTAGGAGTGACCTTCTGGGGGAAGGATTCTGGATCCCTTCAATGGATCGTGTACCCTCTCCTTCCTCCTCAGACACAGATATCACACACACACACACACACACACACACACACACACACACACAATTATATGTGTATAAAGTGTATTTCTATGTGTGTATCCATGTATCTGTGTCTCTCCTCTGACACGGCCCTCCCTGTACCATGTTCATAGCCTGCTGGGGCTCTACCAGCCTGAAGATTCCCCTGCTGCAGGCCACTCTCCGTTCAGCTACCAAAATGATTTCTCACTAAACACCAGGGGGTTCCCCAAATAGAAGATCCTCTGGTTTTTAAAGCCCCTCACAACCAAGCCTGTCCATGCTCCACCAGCCTTCTTATCCCTTCCTCTGGCATAGACTTTTCAGTCGGGGGACACTGGCCTCTTCCACGCTCCTCACACACAGCCCCACTTCGTGCCTGAGCCCTCTGTGCCTTCTCCCTGGCTGCACCCAGAGCATCCTCCCTCCTCATCTCAGCACCTGAGCTTCCTGGCCTTAGCTCAGATCTCACCTTCTGCAGGATGCCTTTCTCGGGCCGCCCACTCTCTGCCCAGGGCTTTCTCTGCTGTTTACCCCTCATTTACACGGCATAGATCTTGTTCATGCACACTGGTTTACCTATCTCTCCCCCATTAGTCTCTGCTCCTTGGAAGCCAGGACCCTGCTCTTGCCTTTCTAGGTTTCTCCAAGCTTAGCACACCCTAAGTGCTGATGGACTGAGATATCCACCTAGTGAATTCTGAAGCCTGAAGACAGAAGCTGTTTTCCATTTTGCCTCCTTAGGATCAGGAAAGAGTAAGGGCTTTCAAAATGGTTGTTAGATTGGATTTAAGGAAAGAGGACAAAGAAATCAGGTACAGAGGGCCGTGGGGGTCTCATCTTCACCTTGGAGTGCCAGAGACCAGGACAGCTGCCAGGAGCTTTGGAGGCAGGAGCTGGGGTAGCTCCTAAGGGAGAGGGGTTTCACGGGAATAGGGGACCCCTTTAAGGTCATCAGATGTTCTCTGTGATTGCTGATCCTCGATAACGGGCAGAGCTTTCCCCATCCCCTCTTTGGAGCCCCGTTTCTAAAGCTTGTCTGTACCCTGTTGTTGGTGGGTCGTCTCCCCTGTGTGAGCCCTTGGAAGGCAGGGGTGTTCTCTATTCCATGTATCCCCAGAGCTGAGCACAATTCTTGAAGCACAGTAGGTGCCTAGAAATGTTTACTAATTGGATTTATAAATAGTAACAATTTGTTTTTCTTTATTGATGAGAATTGCCTGGTAGATGAACAAGAGAAAGCAGCTGTTTACCTGTTGCTTTTGACGGGTCTGTCTGATTATACAGGACTGACTCCATTAACGTTTCTATGAAGGAGATTCTCCTCAGAGAATGCCTTGAGGCAAACTGTCCTGCTTTGGGTTGGGAGGGAAGGAGTTGGCTGTAAAGAGGTGGATGTCTGTTCTGGCAAACAGAATCCTTGGTTGGTCTCTTCTCTTTGCCTCCCCCAGTATGGGAGCTGCTCTATGCTCACAAGAAGGGGATGTCTGTGGTCAAAGCTTGCCTAACTGAATGTGAGCAGAAGTCAAGAACACCTGGCAGGCGGCAGAAGGCCCCAGTTCCCATTACACTCATCTGTCCTTAGTGGATGTTGATGTATCTGGGGGATTGGGTCAGAGGCAAGAGAGGGCTTAGGGTTCCTTGTGAGGATGGCCAACCCACCCCACCTCCTACAGATACTTCTAAAGGGTCAGGACCCTTGGGATGTCTCACTTACAGATGATAATTTAGATCACAGATGTCAGACATGCCAGACCAAACCAGATTGAAGTATAATTGAGAAATAGTTAACAAAATCAGAAAAACGGATGATGTTAATATGTGGTTTTCTAAGTTTCCATACACTGGCGGGGATGACCACGTGTGCATTCGTGGGCCTCGTTTCTCTTCTGAGTGTGACACCACTGACATCTGGCCCATCCTGATCAGGCTCAGGGATAACCCCTCAGCGTGATTTCTTCTCCTCTTCCACTTTCAGAGGACGTGTGCTGCCCATCTGCCAAACGGCTTGGGTGGGACGTGGCATGAGCAGTGGCCCTGGGCTCCAAGTCTGTGGCTGTCCCCCAGGGAGAACTTCATCTTAAGAATTAAGACAATTGTCTAAATCATGAAAGTAGAAGTGATTTTTTTTGGGGGGGAAGGGAAGGAGAGGCCGCGTGATCGGGGTCATTGACGCCATCTGTTATTTGCTTCTTCTCTACGATTCAATTATCAAAGTATTTATTGAAAGTCCATCCTTGTGCTGGGTGCTCTCAGGGGGTACAAAAATGTGGAGCAGCCGCCCTGCCTGACTGAAGACATGGGACAAACCTGTGACCAACAGCTGGCAATCTCAGCAACTCCAATGTTTAAGAGCCCAGACCAAAAGCCCTGTCATTCATTTTGGGCTCTTGCCCTGACGGCCTCCCAGCAGTGATGCTGTTGTGGAGGCTCAGCCCAGGGGCCAGAGCTGCTGTTATTCCAGGGTCCTTCCCCTGTTCACTGCCTTGGCCTTGGCAGAGATCTACCATGCCAAGCATCTCTGTCTCTAGAAGTGCATTAATACTCTGGGGAAGCACGTCCTCTTGGGGTTGGGCCTCACTTCTTCTTTCTCATCCATATTAGAAGATTACTGAAGGCCCCTGGCCTCTAATATTCCATGATTCTGTGATTCAGTAATTGGGGAAGATGCAACACCGATTTAAACCAGTGAGCCTGAGTCTCTTATTATCTAGGGGGGGACACAAGCCAAGGTTTCTTCTCAGAGTTTACTTAAGGGCTTACCGCCTGATTGAGAGAGGCTTCTGGATGAATGGCCGAGGGAGCCAGGATGAATAAGTAATCAGAGGAGGAGTCTGTGAGCTTCTAGGCTCCAAGGCAGTGGGCAGGGTCCCTCTTGGGGTGACTCTTCCTGGGGCTTATTAGGAAAAAGCCTCAGCCTGCTTGGTGCTTGGCATGAAGGCCTTGTCCTCATGCTGCCTGTACCATGGTGGGTGGTGCTCGCCTAGCACCATCTCTCCTGGGGTCTATCCAGGGTTTGCTTGGGCTCCTTGGTCCTTAGGGAAAGGACTCCCTTTGAATTGTCTTCCCTGGGCCCCTTTGCACCAGGAGGCAAGAGTCCTTCCTCTCCAGAGACCCTGCCACAGTCATGGAGGCCTGACATGACTGTGCCACCTGCACCCTGCCCTCTCTCCTCTGCGTCTTGGTTCCTTTTCCTCCTCCTCCCTCTCCCCTTCCACAGGGAGCCAAGGCTGAGGCTGTAACTGGGCCCCAGCAGCAGCTGTTCCCTGGCCTTGGAGCCTCCTGCTTAGTATACTCACCTTCTTCCTTTTTGAGATGCTGTCTTGACTCATCTCCTAAAGCCTGAAGATGATTTGTTTAAATAGATGTTTGCTTCTTCCCACACCCATTGTAGACTTCTTCTCCAGCTTGCTGGTACTTGGAATGCGACATTTGTGACATCATGTGTGATTCCACGGCAACAGACTGCTTCGAGATAGATGGCTGTGCATTAGAAGTATCTGTCATCACCAGGATTACCAGGGAAAGCCCAGGATCCTCTGAACCTGAAAGACTCAAGAGAGAGGGGAGGTTCTTCCTCCACCCAGCAGATCCAGGCATTCCTAGGTTACTCCCCTTATATAGAAATGATTCAGTTAAATTCAGCAGATGTTTTAATTGTTATTGTTAAGCACCCCCTAGGTGAGAGGTCCTGAGGCTCTTGATCCTGAGGACACAGTGAGAGATCTATGACCCAAGCCCTGCCTTCTAAAAGATTAAAGTGCCTTGAGAGGAGGGTGAGTACACCCTCCATATGTAGTTACAGCATGAGAGGGTGAGATTGGTGCAAAGGAGAGGCCTAGGCAGAGAGAGGCCAGAGAGATCCAAGGAAGAAGAGACCCCTTTCATCCGAGGTGGGCAGAGAGGCTTCTCAGAGGAGCTGGCCTTTGGCTCAGTCTTTGTAGAAGAGGGAGAACATGGAGAAGAGGTGGAAGCCTTTCCAGGTGTGGGATGAGATTTAATCAGAGGCCCAGAGAGGTTGGACAATAGAAGGCAGAGACAAAGAAAAGAGGTGAGAAGGGAAATTGTGGCTTCCCCACTTGTGAAAGCATCTGAGCAGAGGCTAGACAGCTCATGGGCTTTGTCAAGAGGATTCTTAATCAGCTACAGATGGAACTAGAAGGTCCCTAGGGTGCCTTCCGCCTCTGAGCCCTCATGGTCTGGAAGGGTAGCTCAAAGCCATCTTGCAAAAGACTCTTGAGTTCAGCTAGATGGCACAGTATATAGTGTTGGCCCTGGAATCAGGAGGACCTGAGTTCAAATCTGGCCTCAGACACTTTTAAGTTGTGTGACCCTGGGAGAGTCACTTCACCCTGTTTGCATCAGTTTCCTCATCTGTAAAATGAGCTGGAGAAGGAAATGGCAAATCACACTAATATCTCTGCCAAGAAAACCCCAGTGAGGTCTTGGAGAGTCAGACACAAGGGAAATGACTCAGCAACGACAAAGGTCTTTGGATTTCAGAGTCAGAAATACGTGTTTTGTGGAGTGCCACAGAATCCCTTGATTCTCATTCCCACCACCACTGCCCTGTGCATTTTTACAAACATCTCCTAGACCGACAGACTTGTAGAAGGTCAGCTCTTCGAGGTCAGGGGTTGTCTCCCTTTTGTCTCTGGATGGCACATAGTAGGCTGTTAATATGTGCTTGAGAATTGGTTTTGAGTCTGACC
Source organism: Pseudochirops cupreus (assembly GCA_028627135.1). NCBI lineage: Eukaryota > Metazoa > Chordata > Mammalia > Diprotodontia > Pseudocheiridae > Pseudochirops > Pseudochirops cupreus. Next base: position 3,982,744 of record CM053581.1, on the reverse strand, counting down.
AGGCTCCAGCTGGAGTCTTAGAATCACAGGTTGGAGGGAGTTTTAGAGGCTGTCAAGGTCCAGCCTGTTTCTGGACAAGCATCTCCATGACGTCCTACCTGACCAACTCAGACCCTAAAGTGATGTGTTGCTCACTGGCTCATTTTGGACAGCTCTCTATGTTGGAAAATTTTCCCCAAAGATCTGTCTCCCTGTGACTTCCATCCAAGGCTCCCAGTTCTGCCACCTGGTGGGACAGAATCCTTGAAATAGGAGCAAATTCCAATCCCTCACCCCACGTCTTCACTTCTCCAGGCTCAGCACCCTCTTCCTCCAGGCTTCACTGCTGGATATGTGGTCAGGACCTTTCCAATCCACTTTCTGTGAGGCACTGTGGTGTTGCAGTGAATAGAGAGCTAAGTGGATGGGTTCAAATCCAGCCCCTGACACAATCCCAGAAAAGTCACTGTCTTCTTAGAGGCCCAGTTTCTTCATTTATAGGGATGATAGGAAAGCATTTTGAGGCTCCAAATGCCTTTGAACATTTTAAAGCTTTAAATAAATGTATGAGTACAATGAAGTCAGGTCTTATATTTTCATATCTTGGGTTTGGAGTCAAAGGGCCATATTGTTAGGATGTATTGCATTTAACTTGATAAATATTTACCAAGTTCTTACATGAGTTGGTCATGCGCTGGATGTGATTGAGATTAAGGGGCAAGAGAAATCTACGCTATGTTCCATGCCCTGAAGTACCTTCCCTAAGTCTTTTGGGGAAAAGAAGACACCCAGAGAAGAAGCCATATCATAGCAGCAACTGTGGTGAGGGAGACTGATGGTTCCGAGAAGGAGTTGGGAAGAGAAAGCTTGAGTTTCATGGACTAGCCTGGTCTGATGTTAAGTCCTATGGATTGTTGGACTGTCACACCAAAGGGACCAGAGACAACAGCAGACTTGGAGAACATCTCATTTAAACCCTCTGTTTGTACAAAGGAGGAAGCTGAAGTGCTGTGAAGGAAAGGGGCTTACCAAAGATCCTGAGAGATCACCATAAAGCAAAGAACTGTTATCACAGTCTGCCATCTATTATTCATTGATCAGTCAACAGAATTCTGGCATGTTTATGTATGTAACAGGCACTGAGGAGGGAGACAAGGAGTATGTTAGACATTTTTTCAAGTTTTTTGACAAATCCTAGTTTAGTCTATGAAAAGGGAAGAAATAAGAACCAAAAACCTTGACTGTCCCCCTCATTTCACCCCCCCAAAACACAAAAAAAGATTAATTTGTTTTTCATTCTTGTCCCTGTAACATCTGGCTCTCAAAAGATGCTAAGACTCTGTGTTGTTGTGACCCACCCATGGACAGGTTCAGGTTAGTTTTTGTAACACAGTGATCATTGTCAGTTCTTATTTCTGATGAAATATAAAGCGACCCCTCCCCAAATGCATATACTTCATTAGAATGATTCTCAGGGCATTTTAGGAAGCCAGTCACTGCAAGTTCCAAGCCATTCTTTTATTGTTTTTTTGGCAAAGCTTGTCAGTGTGTGAGTCATGGGTGGGATGTACCCATTGCTTGAACGTTGACATTCCATTTGACTGGGATTCGCCCATCTCCTCTGGGTATCAGCTCTGTGTTTTGTCAGAGCTGATTATCACTTTGTGACTTTTTTTCCCTCTCTCTGCCATATTTTGTTGCCTTAGAACTAGCTTACAACTACTTAAAAACATTTGGGAGAGAAAGTCACTGGGCTCCTCTAGGGGTCAGTCTCATGCAAGATAGTAGGAGATGGACTGAGCCTAAAAGCCCAGAGCTCTGGAAATACTCCAAGATCCCTCTCCCCCCCCACCCCCTACCCATAGCTTACCATGGGAAGATGTCTCTGACTTCTATACACTTATCCCTAAATATGTTTGAAATAATGGCCTCAGTCATTTCCAGTCCCATGGGAGAGGGGGCCCTGAAGAGCAGTATTAATTGTAATCCCAAGGGATTAGGGGCCCTTCTTGGGTGAGGACTGGAGTGCACACCAGGAGAGCAATAACCACACCTCTCCCAAGATCACACCACATTGGAAGCACTGACCATTTCCAAATCCCCTGGACTGTCACTGAAAACAGAAATGAGAAAAAGTCTAAAGCTTGAGACAGTACCCCTCCTCTCCCCACAGAGGGAAAAGAGCCCAACTTTAACATAAAGTTCAAAATCAAGAAAGAGGGTGGAAAAATGAGCACACAGCAATCGCAACAAAAGACCCTGACCATAAACACCATCATGATGACAGGGAAGGTGAAGGTACAAACTCAGAAGAAGGCAACAAAGTCAAAACAGCTATATTTCAAAGAAGACAAAGAAACGTGAACTGGACACAAGCCCAACGAATTTTTGGAAGAGCTTAAAAAATCATTTTCAAAATCAGAGTGTAGAGGAAAAAATAGACAAAGAAATGAAAGCAAAGGAAGAAAATCATGAAAGGACAATGAACAACTTGGTAAATGAGGCACAAAAATACTAAACAAAAGAAAGAATATCTTAAAAAACAGGATTGGCAAAATGGGAAAAAAAAAAGAGGTACAAAAATTCACTGGATGGAGCAGCTAAGGTGGCATAGTGAATAGAGTGCCAGCCCTGGAGTCAGGAGGACCTGAGTTCAAATCTGGCCTCAGACACTTGACACTTACTAGCCGTGACCTTGGGCAAGTCACCTAACTCCAACTGCCTTGCCTTTCTCCCTCCAAAAACAAATTCACATGAGATAATAATTACTTAAAAATTATAATTGGGTAATTGGAAGCTAATGACTTTGTGAGAAATCAAGAAACAATAAAACAAAGTCAAAAGAATGAGAAAATGGAAGAAAATGTGAAATACCTCATGGGAAAAACAACTAACCTGGAAAATAGATTGAGGAGAGGCAATTTAAGAATTGTTACACCACCTGAAATCCATGATCAAAGAAGGAGTCCTGACATCTTATTTCAAGAAATTATCAAGAAAAACTGGCCCGTATCTTCAAGCCAGAGGATATAATAGAATTTGAAAGAATCCACCAATCATTAACCCCAAATAAATTCCCAGGAATACTATAACCAAATTCCAGAGTTGCCAGGTCAAAGGGAAAAAGCATGCTTCAGGCACTCAGAAAAAAAAAAATCAAATACTTCGGAGCCACAGTCAGGATCACCGTGAGACGTAGCAACCACCACATTAAAGGAGTGGAGCACTTGGAATAGGAGATTCCAGAAGACCAAAGAACTGGGATTACAACCAAGAATCACCTACCCAGAAAAACCGAGTGTAATTCTTCAAGGGAAAATGAATATCTTAGTGAAATAGAGGACTTTGATGCATTCCTGATGAAAAGACCAGAACTGAAAAGAAATTGTTGCTTTTAAACATAAGACTCAGAGAAACATAAAAAGTTAAACATGAAAGAGAAATCATAAGGGGCTCAGTAAGGTTAAACTGTTTACTTTTCTATATGGAAAGATGGTGCATGTAACTTCTAAGAACTTTATCATTATTAGGACAATTAAGATTCTACCTAGAAAGAGAATGTGGGAGTAAGTTGATCATGTTGGGATGATATAAAAAATAATGGATAGATGAGAACTAGGTATGCCCTGGAAGAAAGGGGAAGGGAGAAGAATGGGGGAAATTATCTCACATAAAAGAGGGGTACAAGGGAGAGCTTTTCCAGTGGGAGGGAAAAGGAGGGGGCAGACAATGCTTGAACCTCACACATCTAAAGTGGTTTAAAGAGGGAAATGCACACACACACACACACACACACACACACAGCTGGTAATAGAATCTATCATACCCAATAGGGAAGCAGGAGGGATAGTAGATAAAGAAAAGGAGGGAGTGAGAAAAGGGAAGGCAGATAAGAGAAGCAGGGGTCAGAGGAGACAGAGGGTGAAAAAGAAGGCTAAACAGAGGAAAACAGAGTGGAGAGGCTGAACAGTCATGGGCTATGAGTGTGAACGGGGTGAACTTATCCATGAGACAGAAGCGGACAATGGGAGCGATCAGAGAGCAGAATCCAACATCCATTGTTTACAGGAAACATACTGGAAACAAGGAGACCCAGGGAGTTAAAATAAGGGGCTGGAATAGCATCAGTTAAACCAGCTGAAGTAAAAAAGCCGGGGGCAGCAATCCTGAACCCAGACAAAACAAAAGCAAAAACAGACTCCATTAAAAGTGATAAGCAAGGGAAAGGGGATCTTGTGGAAAGGCACCCAGACAATGAAATGATATCAATGCTAAATATATGCACCAAATGGCACAGCATCCAGACGCTTGAAGAAATCACTGGCCCCAAATGCCCTGCCATGCAGTATTTCTTGTTGAGTAAATGCTTTCTTGCCAAGGTTTTGAACCCCCTTCATAGAACCCTCAACATGGCAGGGACCTCAGAGACCACTGAGTCCATCCTGAACTTCCTCAGTGCACCTGAGGAGTCCTCATCCAGGTGGGAGCACGACCTCCGGCAATGGGGATGATTGTGTCTGTGTCGGGAGGTGAGGAAGCTGGTGCTTGGGGAAGTCTCCCTGACTAAATTCTGCCTTCTGGAGCTGAAGGGAACATGTCTAATTCCTCTCCCATGTGCCCGTCCTTCAAATACCTGGAGGCAGTGATCATGTTCCTCTTCCTTTTCCCAGGTTAACTGTCCACAGATCCTTTTATAGAAGAAAAGGGAGTGTGGTGAGCAGCCTTTTCCAACTACCTCTATTTGTCTCTTACTCTACAACTGACTTGTGTTTGTATGGGTTTCCTGATATAGGTCCCTTCTTCCTTCTGCGTTACAGAATTAAAGAATGTGTAATTCTCTCTGTGTGTCTCCATCTCTGTCTTTCTGTCTGTCTCTCTGACTCTGTCTCTGTCTCTTTTTCTCTCTCTGTCCCTGTTTCTTTCTCTCTGTGTGTATCTCTGTCCCTGTCTCTTTCTCTGTCTCTCTCTGTCTCTGTCTCTTTTTCTCTGTCCCTCTGTCTCTGTCACTCTCTCTCTGTCTCTCTGTCTCTGTCTGTCTATCCGTCTCTCTCTCTCTCTCTCTCTCTTTCTCTCTCTCTCTCTCTTCATCTCTGAGCCCCCATACAAAGACAGAACTTTTAGAAAAAATAAACCCCTCAATGTTGAATCTCTGTCTCTTCCTGGGGAGTTTCTTCATCTGTTTTGTTGTTGTTGTCATGTCTGACTCTTTGTGACCCTGAGGACGACAGCATGGCAGGTCCTTCAGTCTTCTGCTACTGTCCATGGGGTTTTCTTGGCAGAGATAATGGAAGGGTTGGCCATTTTCTTCTGCAGTGGATCACTGAAGTGTGACCTCCCTGTCTCTGGCTGCCCTGCAGGGCTCATGGCTTCACCCACCCATCCAAGCCCCTGCACCACAGGTCAGTGACCCAGGAGGGGAGCTGCCTCTTCAGTTACTTCCTCCCAACTGTGTCCCCAGTAACTGCACCCCAACTGAAAAAATATTGGAAGAAGAGATGGCTAGCTGGGTCAAGTGGTAAAACAGCCATGAAGCACTTACCACTTGTCAGACATTCTTTTACATATAAAATCAAACAAGATGGTCCTGTCCTCAAGAAGCTTCCATTCCAGTGGGAGAAGACAATGCATAAAATGGAAGTCTGTGGAAGAGTTGTAGATGGGGAAGGGCATCCATTCATGGGCAACAGAAGATGGCTTGTGAGCATGTCGGGAATATGGTGACCCATTGCTCTGGCCCTCCTGAAAGAGTAGTAAGAATTGACAGTCCCCATTTAGGAGTGAGGGGCCTTAGGGTAGAGGTTTCTCTGGGAGGCCAGGAGATTGGTGAGGAGGGGAACAAAAGTCTGCAGGGTGGAATTGGAAGTGAAGAAAGGCAAGCAAGCTCAGAGGAAAGGTAAAGGAAGCTTTCATGTGAAGGAAGTTTAGGAGAGAAAAGAGAAACAAGATTCTTGCCTTCCCGTGCTCCAGTCCCAGGCCGCTCTGCTTACCGTGGAAGTCTGTGTCCTGGGCTCACTGAATTGGCCTTTAAAAGCCTCCAAGAGGTGTGGCCAGTGGCCTTCATCCTCTCCTGCGATTTCCTCTCTGTGGACGAATTGGTGCATCCTGAAGGGGACCCTCACAGCTCCATTCTCACAGTTCCTTTGACCCCTCCTTTTACAGCACCTATATAACCTGTGAAAGTCCAGCCCCCTCACACCTCAGAGCTGTCCTCTTGGGCAGCGATGGTGCCCTGCTCTTACCTCCTGCCATGGCCCCTTTCTGTCTGAACTTCATCAGAAATGAGGAGACAAAGAAGATGGAGGAGGAAATAATGGATCCTGTCCTGGGTCCCTCCACCCATCCTGTCAGGTGGACGGTGCAAATGTTCTTCCAGTGCAACGCAGCCAGTGTGCATTTGGTGGTTACTCTGTGGAGGCCCTGGCACTGAGCAGGACCAGGGCTAAGTGCCACACACATTTGATTTAAACACTTCACTCCTACTATGCCCAGAGGGTAAAAGTGCTTTATGTCCCTTGATATCGCCTGCCCCTCCAAGGTATTCTCAAGTTCTGGTCCTCAGTATTCTATAGAGAAGGAGACTGAGGTGGTCACCCACTGAGGAAGGAGGTAGCAAAAACAAGTATCTGAGACCCCAAGGAGAGGTTGTTCTTCACATGTATGTAGCAGTGCAATGTAAAGGGTGCACCAAGGAATCTGGTTCTAGGGAAGAGAGAGCTGCAACATGATGCTGTGGTCAGGAGGGATAGCCTCCTCGGCGTGGGGGGCTACCACTGCAAAAGTGTGGAGGCTGGAGATGGACTGACTGGGGTTTAGCACAGCAAATACTGATGGAACTCCACATGATTTTCCCTGGCTCTCTAGCCCCTGCCAGGCCTGTGCTTAGCTCGATGACCCTTGGAAAATCAGCACAGATTACTGCTTTACCCTTTTCTTTGGGATTCTTCTAAGCTTTCCTTGGGTTCTCTTGACAGCCCAGTTTGTGAGACAGGGAAAAAATGTGTTTGTTTGTATCTTGACAAAGGGCTGCCTTCCTCCCTGAACTTCCAAAGGAAGGCCAGCACGAAGACCAGCACCAAGCCCCATCTCAGCCTTCATCCTTATGGGCTTCTGAGGAAGGGCCAGCTGGGATGAAGTGTACTTTGGAGAGTCTGATGCTGGGTCATAGGCAATATTTCTGAAGTCACAAGGTTGTCCTTGGGCTTCCAGCCTGTGATTTTTCTTCAGTTCTTCCTCTTCTTTCGAATCCAGGGCCTTCCTCCATTCTCCTCAGCTCTCCCTCTGAGTGCTTTTCTAGGTTCCCCTAGAGAAAAGGTTCTGATTCCTAAGCAGGGAACTCCAGCTATGAGCAAACCTTGGGTGGCACTGAGATGTGAGGGACTCCTCAGTGTATGAGGCTATCCAGGCTGCCTCTCCTGGAGGTAGGACCTCTCCTGGGCTGACGTTCTGCTCACAGGGACCCCTTGGATACTAACTCATGTTGCTCCTTGTCCAGAGCTTTGTGTGAGTCTCAAAGTGAATGCTCCAAGAAGACTTCCTTAACTCAGCTGGCAGAATCCAGAACCTCATGATAGTTCTCCCCATCACCATCCTTTCTCTTCTGAAATCCATCAATCCATGCCATGAGAAGAATAATCTGTCTTAGGGAAAGAATCACAAAATGTCAGCGACTGAAGGGAGCCTCTTGGCCCTCTACTTCAATTCAGCCTGAATCTCAAGGAAAATCCCCTCTGCATCTCTGACCATTAGGTCACTGGCCTCTCACTAGCCAGTATGTGTCACATGGCCTTGACCAGGCTGTTTGCCTTTGCCCAGGGAGTGGAAGCACAAGTGGGCTAGAGCTCTCTGAATTTGGAGTGGAAAAGATCTGAATTCAAATCCTGCCTTGGACACTCATAAGGTGACTCTCAGTAAGTTACGCATAACTCTTTTAGCTCTTAATTTCCTTATCTGCAAAACAGAGACAATAACAGTCCCTAGTTCACAGTCATTGTAAAGTTCAAATGAGAAAGCACATGTAAGGTACCTGGGAAACCTTCATAGTTATCACCATCATAATCAGACAGTTAACAACCCGCATCTCACTAGAAGTCCAGGTGAGGGTCATTCAGCCCCGTTAGAATTAGCTCAGAGCCTCCACCCATCGGTGGACTCCGCCTCCTCTATCTGCTGTATTCTCCGAAGTTCCAGCCTGAAGAGCTTTGTATGATGCAGTTAGTTGCTCCCAGAAGCCGGCTCATGGGTTGGAGTGCTTCCAGGTGTCTATGGTCTTACCATAGTTGTAATAATTATAGTGATAGCATTTATATAGCCCTGAAATGCTTCAAAGCTCTAAGCATGTCATTTATAAACAGTGTTTAGTAACCATTGAACACAAGGTACAATCAAACCTATTTTGTAAATGAGACGGTACAAGCTTCCCTTTGTCTAAAACTCCCTGGTTCCCAAGACAGGAATTACATACAGACGCAAGAGTTCTAAACTTTTCTTGTGTCACGGACCCCTCTGGCATTATGATGAACCCCTTCTCTCCATGACCCCTTTTAGGGTTTTCTTGGCAAAGGTACTGGAGTGATCTGCCATCTCCTTCTCCAGACCTTTTCACGGATGAGGAAACTGAGGCAAATAAGGTGAAATGACTTGCCCAGGGCTGTTAAGTGTCTGAAGCCAGATTTGAATTCACAAAGAAGAGTCTTTCTGACTCTAGGTCCGATGCTCTATCCCCTATGTCACCTAGCTTCCTTCTCAGAATAATACTTTGTTAGTGCATAAAATAGAATACACAGGAAACCCATAATATATAAATTTAGTTATCAAAATATTAGCCCCAAAACTCATCCATGGACTTCTGGTCTGTATAGAGTTTAAGCCTTTCTGGTAAGCCCCAGGTGAGACCACTCACTTCCCAAGGGACGCTGGGTCAGCTTCAGGTCCAGAAGATGAGATGTCAGACTTTCTTGGTTCCTTCATGTCACAGAGTATGGGTGGAGGGTCGTGGAAGAACAGGCGCTCAGGAGGGCCGGCGCCACCGGATATGAGTCCTGAGTGTGCGGTCCCTGGTGGGGATTTGGGCCCTTCTCTGATTAGAGCTAGCCTCCCATGGAGCAGCAGAACCTGTACCACCATTCTGGGCCCTCTCTACCCTCTCCTGACTCGTACCTTCTCTGTCATCTCATTTCTCTCGTTACCCCAATCCAGGGGCTCTACTGAAAGGGTGCAGAGGAAGCTACAGACTGAGGGCTGCTGTCCAGCATACCAGACAGGTAGTCATCCAGCCTTTTGTTGGAGGTGTCCAGAAAGGAAGAGTCCACCAGTCAGTCAGTCAAATAAACAAGCGTGTATTAGGTGCTTACTGTGGGCCAGACCCTTTGCTAAACATTGGGAATATAAACACAAGCAAAAAAAAGACAGTTTCTGTGTTCAAGAAGTTGATATTCTAACAGACAGCCTGTGAAAGGGAGCTGCACAGAGGGAGGGAAGGCAAGGTCCCTGCCAGTGGGGCCCAGCTGGCATGCAATGAGCCAGGGCTAGTCAATGGGAGGCTTAGGAGGAGCCCCCAGGCAGAGGGGCTGCAGCAAGAGAAGGTCCATCCTAGTGTGATCACTGGGCTAGAGGGAACACCCAGGGTCACTGGAGAGAAAGGCAGCAGTGTAGCCCAGGAGGGTCCTAACCACTGACAAGCTTGTTCTTCTACCAAACCAGGAAGCCAGGATTCAAGAGTATTCAGCACAACAGGCTGGTTTTAAAGCCAGAAGTCCTGGGTAGTGAACCTTGGCTTTTCAATCCCCCATTGCTTGGGGGATCCTGGACAAGTTGTTCCCCACCTCTGGGCCTCCATTTCTCATCTGTAAAAAGGCCAGCTTGGATTCGGTGCCATCAGGGGTCAATCCTGTGACTTGCCCTATATATCTAGGCATGTGATGTGGGCCCAGACTCCATCTGCTTGCTCATACAGGGCCTTGTACCCACATGGAGGAGTCATGGCAGTGGGGCAGTGGAGATATCTCAAAACGGGTGCCAGGTGCCAACAAGGTGAATTGAATATGTGACTCTTGGGCTATGAAACCATGTTTGGCTTCCACCATTTTTCCTGTCTCAGTGTACTGAACTGTCCTTTTGGTTGTTGGACTTCTTGGCTCATAGTGTCTGGTGAGAGACAGAGGCCATGGTGTCTTCTTGCCTCTGAGTCTATGCATCTGGGGCAATGATCTCTATCCTTGGTCTCTCTAGGTGAAAGGGGGATATTCTAACCAAATTTCAGGAAAATGGACCACAAGAATGCAGGAGCAGGAGTTCAGACTGGTTGTACAGTCAGCCCATCTTGATGCCCCAAGGAGCATGGACCAAACTTGAGGCAGGAAGGACTTTCTGGAGCTCAGCCAGAGAAGATGAGGTGAGGATCCAGGAGACAGACATGGAACTTGGTGGGACCGGCACTACTGGGACCACACTGAGTTTTAAGTCTCCTTCTTCCAGAAACTAACCTGATGGGGAGGGGAGATGGGGAGAGTGTGCCTCCAAGGGGCTGGGAGGGAGTGTTTGTGCTTTCTCTGGCCACACCTCCCAAGTCAATGTCTCTGTAAAATTAAGTGATGCTAAATTGTTGAATGGAGCTGGTTTCTAGTTACTAGTGGTTAAGAATGGCAGTCCCCCGATGGCCCTTCTCCATCAAGTCAGCCTCTAAGGTCCATCCCAGCATCTGTGAGGAACCTGTGGGGACATGACTGGATGGCTGTACTTCGTTTTCCCTTCCTCTCTGATTTCAGTCATCAGTTCATGTTTCTGTCCCTAGCCCATGGTTGGCCCCAGCCATGGCCTTTGGAGGTCAGGGAGTGGGTTGACCTGGATCATGCCTTCCATCTTACCTTCCCTGAGGCCCAAGAAAGTGCCCTGGGGACAAATGGAGCAAGTGGCTGGGACAAGGACGCTGTCCAGGCGCTGGGGTTCCCAGCATCCCGAGGGCCAAGGGGCTTGGGCTGCAGCCGGTTCTTTCCGAGTTTATTTGTGTTACCACAACATCAGCGATGTTGTGCAACAGGGCTTTGAAAAGGGCCCTGCTTGTTCTGTTTACATTCTACTGTTCGTTCATTAAACATTTCTAAATAGTCACAGGGCCAAATTCTTAAAAAAATAAATGGGATCAGCCCAGGGTTCTTGCCAAGTCAAACATCCACGGCTTCCAGCAATTAGCTAATTTCCAGCTCTGCCCTGGTGACTGTGGCTGGTAAGTCAATGGTCGTGCAAAGAGAAGTTCCAGACTGGTCTGCATTAGCACGGCCTTCACCGGTCTATGCAAATCACTTTCTTGTTCTCCCCCCATCCCAACAGTTTATATCTGGACAACGTCACGGTAAAATGTGAACGCCGTCCATGGAAGCCTGACGAAGCCAGGCCCTGCTGGTGTTAATGGAAATAGCTCTTCACAGTTCTCCCCAAGGTGTCAGGGGCGCTCTCCTCTCCTCTAGCCTGGCATGAACCATTTCCTCTTCCACGTCCAGCTGATCTGGCTCAGACAAGAGCAAGACTGGGGAAGTCACCTCATGAGGGAAAGCAGTCAGGCGAGAACTCAGTTACTGGGTATCCGTTTTAAATCTTCCTTAAAGCCAGGGCTCTATAGGTCAGGAGCCAGTCTTAGGAGAAGAGACCCTGGCCTTTGGGAGGAAGTCTGAGTTAGTAGAAGGAGCCTTGGACTCACCATTGGAGGTCCTGGGCTCACAGCCCGACTCTGGCACTGGGAGGTTGTGTGATCCGGACAGAGCTGGCCCTTTGCCTCAGTTCCTCATCTGTTAAATGGGGATAGTAACACTGGCCAAGTCTGCCTCGGGGTTTAAAAATGGTCACAGGAGACAGTGTATGCCCAGGAGTGTGTTGTTGCTCAGATGTTTCAGTCATGCCCAACTCTCCGTGACCCTGTTTGGGCTTTCATGGCAGAAGCACTGGAGGGGTTGGCCATTTCCTTCTCCAGCTCAGTTTACAGATGAGGAGACTGGGGGAAAAAGGATGAAGTGACTTGCCCAGGGTCACCCAGCTAGTATCAGAGGCTGGATTTCAGCTTGAAAATGAGTCTTCCTGACTTTGGGCCTGGCACTCTCTCTACCGCACCATCTCACTGTGATTTATAACCTCCTACCAAAGGCTGGGTAAGTAAAGTGTGCCGGATACTTGTATACCCATGTTAGGAGCACTGGGTTCATGTTTTGGGCTCTAAGTTTTAGGGAAGACACTGACAAACTGGTTCTTGCCCACAAGGCGACCAGCATGATGACAAAGGTGACTATTACCTCATTCCTTCACTCAGCAAGAATTAAGTCCCAGGTTTGGGTGAGGGGCCAGAAGGCTTCCACAGCTTTGAGGGACAAGTGGGGTAGGGAAAGTGGCAGTCCAGGGGATTCAGCTGCAGACCTGGAATTTGGAAGACCTGAGTTCAAATCCAATTTCAGACACTAGCTGTGGGACCCTAGGCAAATCACTTAGCCACTGCCTGCCTCAGTTTCCACATCTGTAAAATGGAGGCAATAATAGCACCCATCTCTTGGGGTTATTGTAAGGATCCCATGAGATGATATTAAACCATTAATTGAATGATAGCTCTCATGAAGGTGACAGTGCTACTCTAATCCAATTCAGAGACTCAGTAGCATGAGACAGTGGCTGGAGCAGAATTGCTTCTGCAGACTCTGGTTGGGGGCAGATATCTCAGTGGCTGGGTGGAGAGACAAGCCCCCAAAGAGTGTTTTGGTTCAGACCAAAGACAGTGGGGAGAGGACGATGTGATGTGGATGCAAGGCTATGGTACAGACCTCTTGGGCAGGAGGCAGAATGCCAGGGAAGCGTGGGAGCAGATTCTGAGCCTGGTGTTCTGGTAGGGGGCCCTGGGCCTACAGAGACATCTGTGGCTGGCTCGCCTTTGGTGATTTCACCCTCCAAAAAGCAGGAAATGAAAAGGAAAATTGTGAGGGCACCTGCTGCTTAGGAGCAAGGAGGAGGCAGACACTGCCTTGGACGCCACAGGGATGTTCAGGGGAAGGGCCTGTCTGAGGGCTCGTGGTGGAGAGGACAGACCTAGATTCTTGTTCCCTGTGACTTGGGCTGGGTGGTCTCTGAGCTCCTGTTTAGCTCCTAGGTTCATGATTCTGGCCGTGTTCCTGCCAAGGGTCCATTTGGATTCCTCCCTCCAGTTTCCAGATGCTATAGGGCCTTTTCTGTTCCTGTACAGATCCTGACATTCACCCCGTGCCCTTAGCTCCCATTATTATCACCTACTTCAAGCCCTTCTTTTTCCTAACCAGGCCTGCGGGCTACATTGATCACCTTGTGACTGGTCTCGTGGTCTCCCTCCTCACTGTTTTGATGCCTTTCCATGTGTCTTTGGACTCATCCCTCTTCACTCAGAAAGCATCAGTGGTTCCCTATTTCCTACCAAATAAAGCACAAACCACTTGGCTCCACTGGCCCCATACTCAGGCTCTTTTCAGCCAAACTGGGCCAGACCTTATTCTCCCTTGGTCTTCTCTCTTCTCCACAGCTTTGCTGACTTTGCACCCCTGTGGAGAAGGGACTGCAATGTGCTTCCTAAGCCTATCCCTCCCCTTCTTCAGGAAACTTTCTTCCTATTTCTGCCTGCCTCCAGATGATGGGCATCTCTCCACACCTTGAATTTCTGATCCTACTCTATCTAAAAACATGTCCAGTTCACTCATGTTGCACTACCTGGGGTCCGGCCAGCTGAGTCGGTGGAGCCTGACACCCTTCATCTCGGGGTCACGGGTCACACATTGGGTGTGGTGTTTTTGGGGATGTCTGGGGGTTAAGGGAGGGCTAGCCTCTCAGGTATCTACCTGGCTGTCAACTCTCACCTGGTGCTCCAAGGAGCTGCAGCATGAGGGGTGGCCACACCCCACTAAACTGTCTGCCTGTGCTAAGCCAGGTGGAGGGTCACTGACGGGCTGGCTACAAACCTGGTGCTGAGTTAGGGGTGTCTACACCAAGCACGTGAAGACTCAACCCCAAGAATGGGCAGATGGGAACAATCTGTCCTAATGGCCACGAAGGTGGCAGAAGTAGGTACTGTGAAGCGCTTAGGGCTTGGTTGCACACGGAAGACACCAAGGCTGTCCCCTGTTTCTCTGGCCATTGCTGGTCCTACCAACTTCTGTCCTGCCACCAGACTCTGACTTTGGAGGAGAGAGTGGGGCCGATGACTTCACACCGCTCTGTCTCATTTCAGTCCAGTTTACCCACGCATCAGGCACTCACCTCCTGATGTCATTGACCATCTTTGAAAACAGAGGGCAAACAGCAGCTATACTTAACTGTGTCGGGCCCCCCAGGTGATCTTGGCCTGCTGGGGAGAGAGGCAGGGTCCCATGAACTGTCTTCAGTCCTGGGCAACGTGGCCTAGGTGCTCAGAGAGGCCGGGATGGTGAAGGGGAACATGTCCATCTCCTGAGGAGGGATGCTGAGGCTGGAACAGAGAAGGCTCAGCGGGAGCCAGGGGTGTGTGTGTCTGTGTGTGTCTGTGTCTGTGTGTCTGTGTGTATGTGAGTGTGTATATGCCTGTGTGTGTGTGTGTGTGTGTGTGTGTGTGTGTGTGTGTGTGTGTGTGTGTGCATGGGGCAGGGGGAAGAGCCAGGAGAGCTGCCTCCAGATACTTAAAGGGTCCCCATGTGAAATGCTCTCCCTCCTTCCTCAAGATTCTGCTGGGACCCTGCTCTCCTTTTCCAGTGCTGCCCTCCCTCTGAGATCACCTTCCAAAGGATCTAGGCATATTTCATCTGTGCTGAGGGACTCTGTGTCGTCTGCCCACTAGAGTGTGAGCCCCTTGAGGGCAGGGTGGTTTGGGAGTTTGCTTTTTCTTTCCTGATACCCCCCTGCAGATGGACTTTCCTGGGTCTCATAGTAGAAGGCACAGCCCTAGAATCTGAGCCTGACACCAGGTAGGGTGCTCAGAGTCAGACCAGACCACTGAACCGCCTCTGCTGAGATGGAATCTAGTAGAGGAATGGACCAAGTTGGACGCTTCCGTCCAAAAGACCAGCTTCTCAAGCATATGATGGCGTGAGGTGTGGGGCTGAGCAACAGGTGAAGGTCAGCCCTGTGAGATGTCAGCCAGGAGCCTGCTGTGACACAGGGCTGCTGCACTGGAGACTGAGGAGTGGGGGGAACCTCTGTGCTCTTTCTCATAAGGTGACAGAGGGAATGCGGAGTTCCCTTTTGAGTCTCCCATTTAGGGAAGGAGAACAGGCCATAGAGGGCCATCGGGAAAGTGAAGAGCCCAGCATCCACACTGGCTAATGATTCATTAAGGGAATTGGCGATGCTTGCAAAAAGAAGCCCAGTCCTCTGAGCACACACGGTGCACACACCCTGGGCCGCTGGAAACTGTGGGCTCTGGGGGGGGCAGGCACTGTCTGTGTGCCCAGCACTTACCAACCCTGGCACATAGCAGGCACTTTAATGAACAGTGAGTGACTGACTCTTCTCTTCTCTCCACACACCATTACCATTGGCGATCTCAAGGGCTCCCATGGACTCAATTCTCATCTCTCTGCAGATAATTGTCAGTCCTATTTATCTCGCCCAAATCACCAGAGGCCTTTTAGATGCCTCAAACAGGGTGTCCCATAGACATCACAAGCTCAACATGGCTCCACACGAGCCATGTCATCGTCCCTCCCGAGCCACCCCTCTGCCCAAGACACTCACTGGCCGTGTGACCATGTCCCTTAGTCTGGGCTTCAGCTTCTTCATCTGTGAAATGATGTCTCTGGTGCCCAGACCAGCTGCTTCATGCTGTGTTTGTGTGAGTAAAAGCACCTTGACCTCGCAAACCTGAACACATTGCGGACATAGAAGCCACTGTTAATATTATTTTATGAAGCTGTTTCCTTATATGTAAAATAAAGGAGTTGGATGAACAATCTCTTAGGTTCTTCTTAGCTCTGGCTAAATTACTGCATCAATGGGGGGGGGCAGGGCATAAGGTGTAAGAAGGCTGGAAAGGTATATGTGTGGGGTGGGGTGGGGGTGTCAGCGGGTGAAGGGCTTTGAACACCAGGCAGAAGCCTAGGAAGTCACTCATGCTTAGAGGGTGTGACCTGGCTGAAGAATCATAAAAGGAGATTGACAAAGGCCAGTCAGACCCTGGAGAACTGGGAAGGAGTAATGTTATGAAAATGGTGAGAGAGAGAGAAGAGAGATGGGGGCAGGGGGGGGAGGAGAGAAAGATGAGAGAGACAGAGATGGAGAGACAGAGACACAGAGAGAGAGAGAGAGAGACACAGAGACAGAGAGAGAGAGAAAGAGAGAGAGGGAGGGTGACAGACAGAGACAGAGACACAGAGAGAGAGAGAGGAGAGAGAGATGGAGAGAAGAGAGACAGAGACAGAGAGAGAGAGAGACACACAGAGACAGAGACAGAGAGAGACAGAGACACAGAGAGAGAGAGCAAGAGAGAGAGGGAGGGTGACAGACAGACAGAGACAGAGACACAGAGAGAGAGAGAGAGAGGAGAGAGAGATGGAGAGAAGAGAGACAGAGACAGAGACAGACAGAGACAGAGAGACACAGAGAGAGAGGAGAGAGAGTGGGAGAGAAGAGAGACAGAGGCAGAGACAGACAGAGAGAGACAGACAGAGAGAGGGAGAGGGAGAGAGATGGGGGGGAGGGCGGGGGAGATAAGAACAGGGTGACTGAGAGTCGAAGGCCACTGAGAAGTCCAGAAGGATGAGAACTGGGAAAAGCCCCATGAGATGTGATGACTAAGTGGTCTCTGATGACTCTGGACAGAGCCTTTTCAGTGGATGATGAGGCCAGAATGAGGGGGAAAGAAGCAGGGGCGCCCAGTGCAGACGACCGTCTCGGGGAGCTTAGATGCGAGATGGAAGCCTCGGCTGCTGGAGGTGGGAGAGCCAAGTGTGGGGTGTCTGTAGGCTTGTAGGGAGGGAGAGATTGAAGAATGGAAAGAACAACTTGGGATGACTGAGGAGACGCCGACCAGAGGGGCTGAGAGGGAGGGGGATGAGAGGCATTTGCTGAGGGATGTGAAAGGCTGGAGGAGGAGAGTGGGGGAAGAGGGCTGAGTAATGGGAGTTGGGGAGGGGAAGAAGAGGGAGCTCTCAGAGGAGAAATGGGAGAAGTCTTGGACAGAGGGCGGGGCAGGGTCCTTCTATTGACTAGGGGATTAGACAGTGTTTTCTGTCCAGCTTGTGTCAGAGCTCAAAGGGATGTCCCCGGCCTCCTCGGGTGACAGTGACCACCCACTCAGAGTCCTCTCTGTTCTGTGCTGTTTCTAGCTACTCTTCCATTTACTGGTATTTTCAGTGTCTCCTGTTCACTCAGCACAGTCCTGGGCCCAGAGGGAGATACATCATTTAGAGAAGTGTTTCTTGCGCTCCGTCATAAAGCTCCCAGTCCAGCATGGGGGTTACACAAACTCCCAGATAACAATAGTACTCAGCATGATATGATAAATTGTCCTGGGGAGGCACAAAACCAAGTGCCCTTTGCCCAGAGGGAGAAGGAGACCATGACCAACCAGTGTGCCAGGGAGGGTGGTGCCAAAGATACATCAGGTTCTGGTCCCCTGCCATACAAATCGATGTGACCGGTGTTGATGGAGTGTGCAGAGAACACTGACGGACAACAAGGAAATCGGCCCAGCCTCCGGGATCTTCACCCAGGGGGAGTAAGAGGAAGGAAGAGCCCCATGTCCACAAGTGGGGCCATGGAAAGCATTTTAAAGGGAAACAGACGAGTTGTGGAAGGAAGGGCAGAAGTCGGCTGGAGTGGGCGGGCTACAGGGGGGCCGCCCCCATTTCCCAATTCGATTTTTGTCTGATTTTGGCAGAGCCGGGGAATGTTGGCCCGGACCCCCTGCTGTCACTGCTTGTTGGCTCCACTTTGACTCCTCTCCCTGACCTTGGCAGCCTCTCCTCCTCTTCCGGCCCCACCCTGGCTCAGCTCTGTCCGGTACGTCGGAGATGTGGGGTGCCCGGGAGCTGTGTTCAAGTTCTTCAAGGGCTGTCCCAGCAAAGGAGGATGAGACTCTTTTTGTTTGGACACAAAAAGCAGAATTACAATTCCTGGGTGGATTTGCAGATGGGTAGATTTCAGCCCTTTAAGTAAAAATCTCTTATCAGAGCTGCCCCCAGATGGGATAGAACATGTCCATTGGGAGTGAGCTTCCTGTGCTTGGGTATCTGTGACCTAAATCTGAAGGACCAACAGACTGAAGCCTTTGCTGTTACAGGGCAGCTCCTGTGTGGGAATTCCCTCCAGCGCCACTGGTCACAAACTGGCTAGAGTCTTGGAGAGGGGTTAGTGACTCACCCAGTGCCCAAGAAATGGCGAGAAGCTACATGTTCCTGATGCCAGCCTTGGCCTCCCCTCAGGCCACCACTCTCTAATGCTGTGTGTGAGTGTGTGAGTGTGTATGCGCATGTGTGTATATGTGTGTAAGTGTGTGTGAGTATATGTGTGTGAGTGTGTGTGTGTGTGTATATATATATATATATATGTGTGTGTGAGTATGTGAGTGTATGTGAGAGTGTGTGTGTACGTAGGTGTGTGTGTGTGTATACACACGCGTGATGTATTTACACATTTACACAGGGGTTGGTCACTGATACCTTCACCTCATTCCCCACCTCTTGGTGAAGTACTTGCTTTTCTCTGTGGGTCCCATCGAGCCCCACATTCTCATGGTACCTCTTTCTGTGGCCCCACATGCAGCACAGTACCAGGTTCACACTTGTACTCGATAAAGGCTTGCTGATAGATTAATTAGTCACTGTTGGTGTCAGGACCATTATCACTGTCAGCACTGCCTCCCCTCCCTGTGCACACCCATGCAAGGAAGGTCTGGTGGCTTCCCGTCCTGCCCTGGAGCAGCCTAGAAGGCTCACGTCGGCTGAGCCTCACGGTCTGGCTCTGAGTGCCCATCTCTGTGGCCATCAGGCCCCGGGGTATTACCTCCCATCCCAGCGTTCAGCAGTTTCCTTCCTGGTGCCCAGCAGCTTCCTCCTTCTAGCCTCCTTTCCTAGAACCTGGAGCATCACAGCAACTGAGATGTGGGGAGGGCCCCAGGGTCTGTCTGGTCCAGGGATTCCTCATTCGTTGGTGGTTTGGACCTCTTTGGCAGGCTGGGAAAGTTGTCAAGCTCCATATCACTTTAATGCATAGGATAAAACACATAGGACCACAAAAGAAACCAATTATACAGAAATAAATATGTATGTGTACATGTGTACATACATGTACATTTATACACACATGTATGTTTACCCTCCAAGTCCATGGACCCCCTGCAATATATACTTAGACTCCTGAGGATCTGTATACCCCAGGAGAAGACCCCTGAGCTAGGCCACATCATACCTAAGGCTTCAAGCAAAGGGTAGATGGCCCATTGTGAGGATGCCCTTTGAGAAACAGGCCACAGTGTGTGTCCTTCTCAGTCTGTGTGGCCTCTGCTTCCTTCGAAGTCTAGGAGGGGAGGCAGGGCCAGGTCCTCTGGGGGTGGGGACATGGCCCAGACAATCAGCCTCAGACCAGAAGCTACTCGAGGCCTGAGCTCATGTTCTCGTCCTCCAGCTCCCTGCACGGCATCGTGAAGTTTCTACTTGTGGGGGGAAATGTGTTGAATTGAATCCGTGTGTCCCCTAGAAGTCATTTTCAGATTCCCGCTGGGCTCCCTGTGATAACAGCTCATTCATCGCTCTGGAAGATCCTCCTGGGCACGCACATCGGTAGTTCTTTGAAATATTTCATTCCATTTTTCTTGTTCAAACAAGAGTCCAAGCAGTGGGTGATCCAAAGGGTAGTGGGACGGCTTTCCCATGAAGACTTCGGTGCCTGGCGGTGGAAGGGGAAGCGTGATCTGAACAGCAGCCACCTGGCTGACTTGGCCAAGAGGGCCTGGGGACTCCTCGTGCGTCTCACAATGGAGGAGGGACTGCTCCAGAGACATCCACGTTGTGGAGAAGGTGTCCGTGGGCTGGGGTCTGCAGGAATTTTCTCAAGATGGAGGATTCTTTTTTTTTCCTTAATTTACATTTATTTATCTATTTTCGGTTTTCAACATTCATTTCCACAAGATTTGGAGTTACAACTTTCTCCCCCTCTTTCCCCTATCCTCACCCCAAAATAGCAAGCCTACTGAATAGCCCCTCCCCCAATCTGTTCTCTCTTATATCTTCCCCCATCACCCCCTTAACTTTCTAGTAGGGCAAGATGGATTTCTCTACCTCAGTGCCTGTATATCTTATTTTTTTATACACGTTTGTTTTTAAAACTTTGAGTTCCAGATTTTTTCCCTTCTTCCCTAATCACCCACCCCCACTGGGAAGACAAGCAATTCAATATAGGTCGTACACGTGTAGTTACACAAAACATTTCCGTAGTAGTTATATTGTGAAAGACTGACTATATTTCCCTTCATCCTGTCCCAGCCCCCCTTGTTCTACTTTCTGCTTTGATCCTGTCCCTTTTCAAAAGTGTTTGCTTCTAACTCCTCTCTCAGTCTGTGCGGCCTCTCCCCCAATCTGCCCTCCCTTCTATCATCCTCCCCCTTATCCTATTCACCTTATTTTCCTGTAGGGTAAGATATCCAATTGAATGTGTATGTTATTCCCTCCTTAAGCCAAATTCAATGAGAATCAGGTTGTCCCGTTCCCTTTCACCTTCCTGCTCTTCCTCTCCATTGTAACAGTTTTCTCTTGCCTCTTTTATATGAGATAATTTGCCCCAATCTATCTCTCCTTTCATCCTCCCAATATATGCCTCTCTCACCTCTTAATTTTATTTTTTTAGATATCGTCCCTTCATATTCAACTCATCCTGTGTCCTCTGTCTATGTATACATGTACATACATATGCACACCCTCACATATATATTTATACATACCTAAACCCTCCTAACATACATATTTTCTTCAACTGTACTCATACTGAGAAAAGTCTTATGAGTTATAATTATCATTTTTCCATGTAGGAATATAAATAGTTCAACTTTAATAAGTTCTTTATGATTTCTTTTCCCTGTTTACCTTCTCATACTTCTTGTATTTGAAAGTTGAATTTTCTGTTCAGCTCTGGTTTTTTCATCAAGAATACTTGAAAATCCTCTATTTCATTGAATATCCATATTTCCCCCTGAAATATTATACTCAGTTTTGCTGGGTAGGTGATTCTTGGTTTTAATCCTACGTCCTTTGACCTCTGGAATATTATTTTCCAAGTCCTTCGATCCCTTAATGTAGAAGCTGCTAGGTCTTGTGTTATCCTGATTGTGTTTCCACAATACTTAGATTGTTTCTTCCTGACTCCTTGTAATATTTTCTCATTGACCTGGGAACTCTGGAATTTGGCTATAATATTCCTAAGAGTTTTATTTTTGGGATCTTTTTCAAGAGTTGGTTGGTGAATTCTTCCAATTTCTATTTTGTCCTCTGGTTCTAGAATATCAGGGCAATTCTGCTTGATAATTTCTTGAAAGATGGTGTCTAGGCTCTTTTTTTGGTCATGGCTTTCAGGTAGTCTAATAATTTTTAAATTATCTATCCTGGATCTGTTTTCCAGGTCAGTGGTTTTTCCAGTGAGATAGTTCACATTGCCTTCTATTTTTTCAGTTGTTTGGATCTGTTTTATAGTATCTTGATTTC
>CM053581.1:3937694-3961006 GCA_028627135.1 Pseudochirops cupreus | reverse complement strand
CTTTTCCATCTGGCAAATTCGACTTTCTAAGGCATTCTTCTCCTCATTGGCTTTTTGAGCCTCTTTTGCCATTTGAGTTATTCTATTTTTTAAGGTGTTATTTTCTTCAGTCAGGTTGTTGATTCTCTTTTCATGTTTTTTCTTGCATCATTCTCATTTTTCTTCCCAATTTTTCCTCCACTTCTCTTATTTGGTTGTCACAATCCTTCTTGAACTCCTCCATGGCCTGTAACCAGGGCATATTTTTTCTTGGGAGCTTTTGATTCAGGAGTTCTGACTTCTTTGTCTTCCTGCTGTTCCATGCTTTGATCCTTTTCATCCCTGAAAAAGGAATCTATGGTAGGATTATGTTTCCTATGCTTCTTCATGTTACCAGTCAATTACTTGACTTTTGAGCTCTTTGCCGCAGTAGAACTCTGCTTTCAGAATGGAGAGAGCTTTGTCCCAAATCACTGGGTTTTTTGTAGCTTCCAGAGCAATTAGGAGGGCACCCTCTCTGCCACAGGCTCTGGCATCTGGCCACAGACCCCAGGACCTCCACTCAAGACCTCAGTCCAGATCCAAGCAGGTTAAAGCAAGAGCAATTGCCCTCTGAATGGTCATTTGTTCTCCCTACAATCTGCAGGCCAGGAGCTCCTGAGGCAGCCATGCAGTGACAGCTGTGCAGCCACCACACCTCCTCCACTTCTTGCCCCAAAGGCAGGGACCAGACCACAATCTTCCATCCACCCCTGTTCCAACAGAGTTACACACTGACCTTTTACTTTGTCTTTGGCATTTATGAGTTGAGAAGTCTGGAAACTGCCACAGCTACTGGTGCTTCACTCTCCTGAATTCTGTTGTGGCTGCTGTTGGTCGGGGCAGGCCTGGGGCCAAAATTGCACAGCCCATGTGGGGCCGGGCTCGGGTCTCAGCTTGGTGCAATAGTCCCTGCCTGGATGCCTTCAGCAGGAGATTTGTTTCTCTCTATTACTTTGTGGGTTCTATAGCACTAGAATTTGTTCAGAGTCATTTTTTATATGTATTGGAGGAGGTAGAAGCCGGAGCTGTGGGGAAGTCCTGTTTCTACTCTGCCATCTTAGCTCAGCCCCTGATGATTCTTTGAAGAAGCATGAGATAACTTGAGTTTGCTCTCAGAGCTTGTGTGTGTGTGTGTGTGTGTGTGTGTGTGTGTGTGTGTGTGTGTGTGCATGTCTGGGGTAGACTCCACACCTATGCTTCATGGTTAAAGGGAGCTCCCAATCAGCAAGCTCCTTCAACCTCCCTCCTCCCACCTTCCTCAGCTGAGTCTGAGACACTTTCCTGAGGGCTGTGACTGGCCCAGGCTGCCATAGTCAGGACTGTCAGAAGCAGAACTTGAACCCAGGCTTCTACCTTTGAGGTCAGCTTGCTACCCACCACAAGGCCAGTTTGCCCAAGACCCAGCTTGCAGAGTAGGATTTGCCTGTTTCTGCTTTCTTCACTTCTAAAAATGAGAGCAGGCATCTGTGGGGATTGGGAGTAGGAAGTGTTTTACCATGGAGAAAACCAACCAGTCACAGATGAGCCCTCCCCAGCCCATCAAATGTCCTGGTTCTATACAAAGGGCCCACGGTCCATTTGTCCACTATTGCACAAACACAGTTTTCAGTCCCCACATCTGAAACCTCTTTGTCCTCACTTGCCCGCTGGGCACTGGCCAGGATCATTCCCATGTCTCCCCCCACACTCATGTCATCTTTCAGAAATTCAAACAGGGAAGTGTATACATATTCTCTTTAGCTGGGACAAGGTGACTCATTGCACTGCCCTGGCCACTGGTGAGACCCAAACTGAAACACTCAGCTTCTCATCCAGCATAAACACCGCCTGCTCTTGTTTTTTGTGAAACAAGGCTTGGTCCAGGCATTTTCTTTCCTTTGGCCATGTCTGTGTTTGAAGGGCATGCGATGCCAGGGAAGGCATAATACAAACTTAAAAACATAAACAAGTACAGCAAACATGGAAAAAAGACAACATCCAACAGAAGCAGCCAGTGACAGGTAGGGAGTGGGCCAAAAGAAAGGCTTCTCCTACAACCTGAAAAAGGCATTTTTTGGAAGTCTAGTTCGTTTATCTCATTTCTGAGAATCCAAGAACTGTCAGAGCTGGGGGAGGCCTTGGGAAAGGGGATCCAGAAGAGCAGAACTTGAAAGAAACCAGAGAATTAAAGGCAGCTCAGTGCACAGTGGGTGGAGCCAGGGCACAGCCAGGGGCGTTTGAGTTAAATGCTGCCTCAGACACTTACAAGTCACTTATAACCTCTGCTTGCCTCAGTTTCTCAACTTGAAATGAGAATAATAATGACTCCTAGCTCCCAGAGTTACTGTGGGGAATGACTGAGCTTTGCAAGCCTTGAAGAGTCTATGATTATTCTGATTATTATAGAACTGAAAGGGACATCAGCAACCATCCAGTCCAGCCCACTTAAGACTAGAATGACCTGATACTGGAGATGGAAACTAAGGGAACCCAGTGCTTAGGTTTGTTGGATTTTTGGTTAGGTGGGAAGAAGGAAAGGCAGACACAGGAAAGGACCTTTGCTTGGCAGGTGCAGGTCACTGATAATTGACAACGGTGGGGGGGGAGGGAAGAACCTCTTAATTTTTGTCTTTCTAGGATTAGCAGGTCAAAGTCCCCAGAGCAAAGTGATTACTACCCACAGGATTCAAGATGTGACCCTGGGGGTTAGGGGCTGGGGGCTTCTAGTATTGCTTATGAGCACAAGCCCCCATGTAGTGTATTCCCCCACTACTGACCGCCAGTTAATACTTCTCACCATCAACTTTCACAGTGGCATTGATGAGCTTTTAGGAAGAGGTGTTTATGGGCAAGATATAGCCAGAAGCCAAGCTTAACCCTCCTTGCCCTCCGGCCTTCAGACATGACTATCACACATTCCTTCTCCCCACCCTTCAGTCTGGATTTGCTTTTGCGTAGTAAGAGCCAACGTTACTTGTCTTCCCCGGTGTCCCTACTGTGTTAGGTCTGGCAGGCAGTTCCTTAAAGATGGCATCTCGCTGGAACCAGGTGCTGAGGCTGCTGGCTGCCATGGTGATATGACGGCTCTTGTGACATTTTGGCCTTTACAGGACCATAACTTGCTCCTTCTGTCTCCATTTCTGATTCACCTGAGTTCACGAATGCGTATAAACAACAGAGACAGAAGCTAGGTGCCGCCATAGTGTGTGGCCATGTGATGGCCTTGACGCCGCGACGGCACCTGCCCGTGCTACAGCATCCCACCGCCATTGCTTCTGTCCTGTTTTAAATTTTACTTCTGGCTATTTGCATTCAAACCTGATTTTTTATTAGATAAAGATACTATCAAGCGACAAACTTGTGTTAGGCGTCAACTATGTGCCAAGCACTGAGGATACAAAGAAAGGTAAAAAAACAGTCCTTGCCCTCAGGGAGTTTACAGTCTAATGGAAGAAGAGATGGCATGCAGCCTCCAGCAATATGCACCCTCCCCTGGCTACTGACTCACCTCACTTGGTCCATGCTCTCCCACTTCTCCTGGTGCCAGTTGCCCTGAGGAGTTCCCACTCCCCTCCCCCCCCCCAAGGTACAGTAGGTTTTTTAAGCACCAAATCCCCCAGACAACACCCTGCTCAAGGTCCCCATGTCCCTTCACTGACCCGCCCTCTTCATTTATAAAAGCATTCATCAATGGAAGCCCCTCCCACCGTGAAAGCAAAGCCTCCCTTTTCCCCTTCCCCTTTCAGTCCTTTCTGCCTTCTCCTCTCCCAATCCCTCAAAGCCTTTTCTCTTCCTGAGAAGCCACAGGGGATACCTTCCTCTCATTGTCAGCCCTCAGTCTGACCCAGGCACATCACACATTTATCTCTCCTCCGTGCCTTTCTCCTTTCTCATCCACCCTTCCGTTTTGTAATGTAGCCACACACACATGCACAGAACAACAACATTGATTCACCTGTAGGAGGGGTCTAGCCAGGTCCTCACTGCCCCAGAACTGTCTCTCCACTGTTACTGTCACTGTACTTCTACCTTCCCCGCGGTCTCTTACTGACCCCTCTGCCGTTGCCGTCCTTGCCTTCTGCATTCGTTCATGCCACCTGGATTTCTCTTTTTGGGTGTTCAAGAAGTGAGTAATTTCTCCAGGTCTGGTTTTCTCAAAATGTCTCAAATGCTTCTGTATTACTTATCATCTCTCTTGGTTTTTTCATTGACATTTAAGCTCACATGTTCAGTGTCGGTCATCCTGGGGTGCATTCTGAGTTCCATTGTTCTTTAGAAGACATTATTCCATTGCCTCCTCTGTTTTCTTGTGGGTGCAGAATAGTCTTGTATTACTCAAATTCCCTTCCTTTATCATCAACCGTCTTTCTCCTGCTTACTTACAAAACTTATTTCTGAATGTAAATATTTAATTTAACTACCATGTGTCTAAAAGTTAACCATGTTTTTTTTTTGTTTTGTTTTGTTTTGTTTTAATTCTGGGTTTGATCTATGGATTCCATTGGTTTTTAATTTCCTGTGTTCAGAAGTTCAGGGCAATTCTCTTATATTATTTTTTTCATGATGTTGTCCAGGTCTTTGGTTCTGCTGTGCTCTTGTGGGAGACCTGTGATCCTTAGTTTGTTTCTGCACATCTTGTTTTTGAGATCAGCATGTTTTCCTTGGATAGTGAGAATATTTTCTTGTGTAGCCCCAGTCCCAACACTCATCGGTATGGGACTTTTCCATACTAGCTGGACAGTAATGACCCACGCCTGTCCGAGAGGTGGGATAGAGTTGGTGAGAGGAGGAGAGAGGATAGCCCTTCAGTCTTCTTTCAAGTGTTCCTTGGCTTTGGACTTTGCATGTTTTTGGCTTCCAGCTTCAAGAAAAAATATGGAAGATGACAGTCCCACTTCAGATTGCTGAAGGAAAAGACTGTGGGAAGAAGCTGACGACAGAGGAGCTGGCAGCCCCCATCTTGCTAGACAGCTCACTACCCTAGAGCCTTTGGGGAGCTTCCTTTTGGGTGAGGTCAAGGTGTCTCTCTGTTTTGATTGAGCTGAGTTGCCTTCCTCCTGACGGGAGAGCCCTTCCACCCTGCATTGTCTGGCATATATTCTCACATGCATACTTTTTTCTTATCTCTGTTCTGCACAAATGGGTTTTTTTGCTATTTTTACTGTGTTCATTGTAGAACTGGTATTTGGTGGGAAAGAGACCACTCCTTGGATCTAAAGCTTTGTGGTCCTCCTTCCTCCCAGTACTGACCAGTGATCAGAAGTTAGATTGAACCTGAAACTCATACCTACCATAATGATATTTAAATGAGTTGTTGTTCACTTGATTCGGATTCTTTGTGACCCATTTGGGGTTTTCTTGGCAAAGACACTAGAGTGGTTTTCCATTTCCTTCTCCAGCTCATTTTACAGGTGAGGAAAGGGAGGCAAACAGTTAAGTGACTTGCTCAGGGTCACACAATCGGAAGTGTCTGAGAGCAGATTTGAACTTGGAAATATGAGTCTTCTAATCTAATCTAATCGGATCTGATCCAATCTAAATCTCATTCCTAGCTCTCCAAATGCTTGCTTTCTTGTTCCCCTTGCTTTTAAAGGGCAGTCGTAGGGAACAGACCACTGCATCGTTGGGATTTTCAGTTTCTTTTCCACAATATTGTTGGAATCTCCTGGCCGCATCGTCTGTGCCCAAATGAATCACCACAACTGGTCTGTAGGTATTGGTTTGGATGATTCTTGCCAGGTTCTCTGTTCTTTATACACATCCAGGGAAGTCCAGGCTAGATTGGGAGCCCGCCCTGGGCAGAGACTGTCTTTTGTCTCTTTTCATATACTCAGCACACAGCACATGTCTCATACATAATCGTTGTCTCATAAATGCTGACTGACTGACTGACCTCAGACCTCTCTATTTCTGTTACCAGGCTGACAGGTCACCGCTTCAGTCCATGGCTGAATGGAGATTCACAGTCTGTGTAAGACCTTCCAGAACTTGTCCTTAGCTGTCAGGAGAGCCTGGAGGTTGCCTCCACACTTGGGGGAAGCAGATGGTCACTCTCTCTGGGGATTGGCAGGGGAGATAGATCATCTCAGCTCTGCTCTGGGACACAAGGGATGTCTTGAAGAAATTTCATGGTCCTGGGAAGCTCTGTTTGTCACAGCAATGTCACTCTGACTGCTGAGTGGCTGTCCCCAGCACAAGAGAAAGTGCATGCAGAGGCATCTCCTAACCAGAATCTTCTGGATGTGGGAGGTGATGGGGAGGGAGCCTTCTGCCTGGGATGATTCCCTCCCCTGCTCAGAATGGGCTCCTATGTGCATTGATATGGACTTCTGTATTTCAGAAAGCAGAGCTTGACTCATCGCAGGGCATGCTTTGGGAAAATGCACATAGCTTGTCCAGGTGGTTTGAGGCCCCAGGTCCTGCCCTTGCAGGATCCCTCAGCCTCTCGCCTTCTGCATGGCTGTGGCCTGTGCCTGCAGCACCCTTCCTCCTCATCTTTGCCTCCTGCCCACCCTGGCTTCCTTCAAGTCCCAGCTAACATCTCATCTTCTGCAGGAAACCTCTCTCAGTGCTGGTGTCTTCCCCCCACCTCGGTCATTATCTTGGCTTTATTCTGTGCATTGCTGTTTGTATAAACTTGTTGGCATGTTGTCTGTACTAGACAAGGAGCAAGGACTTCCTTCTGTTTTTCTGTGCAGCCCCAGTGCCCAGCACAGGATAGGTGATTCATTAATGCTTACTGACCAATGACTATGTGGGGTTCTCAAGGTATCACATCCAAACACATCAGCTGTAGTAATAGCTAGCATTTCTCTGCTTTTTTTAGTGTTTGCAAAGAGAAAGACACATGTTAACTCATCTGAGCCTCATAGCAGCCCTGAGATCTAGGTGCTATGATTGTCCCCATTTCACAGATGAGGAAACTGAGGCTGAGGGAGGCAGAGTGACTTGGCCGGGGTCACACAGCTAATTGGCATCTGAGGCTGGATTTGAACTTGTTTTTTTGGACTCCAGGTCCATTGCTCTGTCCGCTGCAAAGCTGGTCACCATCCACAAAGAAGCATGTGAGAGATTCATGCATTCAGAATGCGCTGAGAGGAGGTCCAACTTTGGACTCTAGCTTGGAGGTGCCCTGGCCTCTCCAGCCTTGGGGCGCCTCCCACTGCCCAGTTGACCAGCTTTCTCTGTTTCACAGGATGCCAGCGCTGGCCTGACAAGGAGCTTTGGCTAAGAGCTCTCTGCTGAGGAAGACCCCATCCCCACCTCCCACCCCCCAGGGCAGTCTGCTCCACTCAGACACAGATCCAAGTTTGGGGAACTTTTTAGTTTGTTTGTTTTGAAATACAGAGTGACAAACTGTCTCTCTTCACTGGCTGTCCCCATATGCTGCCCTTGAAGCAAACCAAGCAGGCCCAGCCTCTCTTCCCTGGGACAGCCCTGGAGAGATGGAAACACAGATTTGCTCTGTAAGTTCTCTTTCCCAGTCTAGACCTGAATGGACTTACCTTCCAGTGGTCTGGTCTCCAGACCCTTCCGCACCAGGAACTTTCCCCCCAAAATCTCTCTTTTTAAAACATCATAATTTCTGCCATATTAGACAAGCCCAAAAACATTCACAGGCCCCGGGCCCACAAGGTCCACTCCTCCTACACAGCCCAATGAAGCCTCATGAGGATGAGAGAGTGTCCCTGCCCACCTGCACCTGGGACCAGTTTTCCATCTCCATTTGGCCTAAGGTTTGAAATGCAAAGTCCCATACAGGTTCATTAATGTATCCCAGTTCATTTGCTACCATTTCCCATTAAGTTTCTTATCTCTTTGTCAACTTTGTGTGACCCAAAATGAAAACATCCTCCTATTCCAGCTTAGAATGCATTGACTCCATGAAATTGGAATTTTACAAGATACAGCACTAAATGCTTCCAAGGAGCTAGCCGCTCTGGCTGCCCGCCAGCCCCAGTGGAGGCTTGACTCACCCCCCCGCCTATTCCCAACTTGGTTTTCCCTGGGGAGTCAGTGTTCCCAGAGACCAGGGGCATATGAGCCTCCCCTCCCATAACCCTGCAACAACCTGGTCATTAGGGAACAGAAGAGCATGGCTCTGTGGCATGATGACCCTGCTCTCATTTGTTGTTTCCCGGTCCGTGGCCAAGTGAGATCCCTGAGAGTCTCCACAGGGGTCTCCGGCATTGAACTCGTATCTCCAGGTCACCACTGTGCTTGTCCTGTCCTGGAAGGGTTTGCATGGCCACCTCCTCCTGCCTCCTCTCCTGGAGAGAAGAATGTCTTTTCTCTTTTTGTTAGTAAAAGTTCTGCCAGCACTCTCGCAGCGACTTTTACTCACTACTAACTGCTATCATCACTAAAATTTATACGCACCTACTATGTGCCAGTCTCTGCCCTGAGCACATTACAATAATTAGCCCATTTGAGCCTCACAACAACCCAGGGAGGCAGGGGCTGTCATGAGCCCCTCCCCTTTTTACAGATGAGGAAACTGAGGCAAGCAGGGGCTGCAGGTTGCCCTCACAGGGGATGCTCAAAGACGGGGTGGCCACTTATCCCTTCTCTTGCCGTGGGGAGTACTTCAGGGGTGGAATATAAACTGGCCTCCCCTCTCTCGCATCTCCCTCCCAGTTCTAAATGGCCTTGCTTCTGGGAAGGCAATTGCAGCTTGATAGAACCCAGGTGATAGAATTGGAATCTGCTCCTAGAACTCACCTCAGCACCACGGAAAGGCTTCTGGGTAAGATGCTAATGGAACTGGACACACAATCCCTCGTGTTATCTCTGAAGATTTAGGCCCAGTGAGCATTCCTTCAAAGACAAAAGAACTGAGCTCAATTGTCAAGGCCATTCAGCCTCAATCAGCCAATGAGTAAGCAAGCATTAATTAGGCACCTATGTTTTGCCTGGATCTGTACTAGACACTGGAGAGTCAGACACAGAAGAGAAACGGTCCCTGTGGACTTTACCTGTTGAAGCCACCATCTGTCCTGTCCATGGAAGAGAAGAGGGAGCACCTGGAAGGAGGAGAGCTTGAGTCCAAAAGGCTTCTTCCCACAGGTCCAGCCCTTTCTTCTTCATGGCTCCCTGAAGGCTGGAACAAGTCCCACTTCCTGGCCTCGTGGTGGAAGGAGCAATGGGTTTGCTTCTGTAGTTTCTCTGTGTGGGTGGCTTTTGCTGGCAACTAAGTTTCCTAAGGGTAGGGACCCTTCTTTTCTAAAATTTCTACTGCCCACCTGCTGGGTCGGGTATATAGTAGGCACCTGCGAAAGGGTTAATTGAATCGAGGGGGATTCTCCCTTTGGAATGGCATCTGTGTCCACCATGCTGGAAAGCACAAGGCACTGGGAGAAGGGAAGGCAGCATCTCTAAATTTGCTCTGGCAGGAATGCAGTGAGATGTACTCATGTATTATTAGAGTTGAGAGAGACCAGGGAAGAGGTCATATTGTCTTATTTGGCAGGTTAGGAAACTGAGGCCCAGGGTGGTCATAGGAGAAGGCCAGAGCTAGGACTCCCAGACCTTGGGGCTCCGGGCCCAGTGCCCTCCACCCCTCCCCAGTGACCTTCTGCTCTCTGGGTGTTTATGAGAGGCTTGGCTAGCCCTCTGACCCTGAGAGCAGGAAAGGCCCTGAGTTCTCCAACTAGAGGAGTGCCCTGGCCCAGGGAAGGCGTCAGCTCTGGGGATTCTTCTGCTTTGTGTGGAGGCTGCTTGGTTCTTTCCCTGGGAATTTTCGGTTATTCCACATTCACCTTGTAGAGAGTCTCCGGCCCAGGCCACAGGCCCTGGCGGAGCAGCCCCGGCTCCAGGGAGGACTCCTACTTGGGGCCTGTCCAGGCCTTATCAGTCTGTGGTCTTCTTTTCCCAGCCTCGAGGCAATCTCAGAGCCAGGACTCCTGGAAAGTGGCCCTTTCCACAAAAGGCTCATTCTCGGTAGGGGTAAGGAGTGAGGTGGTGAATGCATTTAGTAGGCACTGTCTGCCAGGCTCTGTGCCAAGTGCCAGGTATATAAAGTAAGTCAAGAACATGGTTCTGCTCTCAGGGTGCTCACATTCTAAGAGGCCCACCAGCCACATCCAAGAGACTCTTGGAAGAATTTAGAATTGAGGTGGCCTGTGTCTGAGGGGTGCAGCCTCCCCATGGGAGGGCTTCCCCCAGGCAGACGTAATGCCAGGGGGGTTCTTTATTCTATATGGAGGGGGACAGATGGCTGCCAAGGCTGCTTCCAGCTCTGAGCCTGTGGCCTTCTTGACATCTTTGAGGATGCCAGGGGGAGAAGGAGCAAAGGAGAACCCTGAGGCGGTGAGTGTGGGGAACCAGAAAGGGCTGATGCTCTTGAAAGAACCCAAGAGATTAGGAAGAAGAGTGAGCGACCAGTGGGGCAGAGAATGGAGCCGACAATGGGCACCACATGAAGCGTGAGATGCCCACAGAGCATCCTAGTGGAGGGTGCTCGGGAGCAAGCTGGGGAGAGAAATGGGCAAGGGCTGGTCATCAGCCTTGGGGTCAGGGTCATTTCTGTTAATGCCATTTCATTCCCTTGAGTTTTCCTTATCTGTGAGGGGGCGTCATCCACCTCCCTCCCGGAGTCATTGTGAGAATCAATTCCGATAATGCACACGGAATGGCTTTGCAGGCCCTAGCATGCTCTAAGTATGAGCTTTGATGGTTGTTATTAGGAACAGAGGAGGTCTGAGCAACAGGGAAGGGTCCATTGCATGAGGAGAGACTGAAGAGGTCAGAGGGACAGAGACAGAGAAAGGAGGAGACCGGCAAGATCTGGGGAGAGAGGGAGGATCCTTGGTTCACCCCTGTCCCACTTGGGCTAGGGGCCACCTCTTTGTCAGACAATGGACCAGAGAGGAGAGTGGAGGGGAAGCTTTGACGCCCAGTAGGAGATGAGGCAGCTGGTGGTAGATGGCCTCCATTTCCACAGTGACCCAGGGCCAGCTCCTCTGAGGGACAGAGGTGGCTCCTGGAAAGAAAAGATTTGGAATTCATGCTGGTGTGCAGCAGTGAGGGCTGGGGGGAAGTGAGGGCAGTGAATGGGGGTGAAACTGAACACCAAACACCAGTATAGACAGCAGGCCTCTGCCGCCACTCGCTGAGAGTGTGAGACCCTGCAGTTTGGATCATAGGGGCCAGTGTCTGGCGCAGCCCAGCCAGGTCCTTACCTCCTCAGCCACCTCCACCCTCCTCTCTCCAGCCCTTCCCACAGGCCTGGGCACATGGCAGAAGCATAAGAAAGGGTTCTCGATTGCCCGATTGATGCCCCATTCCTCTGATGGCCAGCGTGGTTTCCTGTACAAAGGTCACCCCAGGTCTGGCATCTTCATTAGAACATCCCCTCCCTTAATGCATCGTTAATTAGTTTAATTCGTGCAGCCAACCCCCTCTGCTGGAGCTTTTGCCTTCCCGCCAGTTTGGGGTGCTGGCTGTTTATAGCCAACGACACTGAGACAGGCTGTGTCTGGAGCTGGGAAGGGGCTTGGGAGCCATCTCAGCCAACCCCCTCAATGACGGGAGGACCCTCCACTTCCAGACTTGGTGCTGGTCCAGGGTGGCAGCTTAGTCTGTTAAGTTCTGGGCTTGGAATCAGGAAAATACAGCTGGAAGTCTGACCTTCTCCAGCTGTGTGACCCCGGGAGAGTGCCACGAGCCACTCCCTGCCACGCGGGCACCAAGGCACGTGCTGTGCCACGACCTGCGACTTGCCCTGACGCAGAGAGCTCCCACACAGGGAGTCCTCCGTGCTGAGGAAGTTGCAGCTTCTTCCTGCAGCTCTGCCTCTGCAGGCTCGGAAATCCTTGAGCCGATTGCTCCTTTGTGGCCTTCTTTGATTTGATGACACTTTGAGGACGTGCTTCTAGCAACGGAATTATTGGGTCAAAGGGCAGGATGATTTTTCGCTTTTGTTAGTATTGCCAGCCTCAGGCTGACTTTAGAGTGTGGGCTGGTCACACTGGCCCTCCCTAGGGGAGAAGCCGAACCCTGGGGAGGTCCCACGGCAATGCCCCTCCGCACTCCAATGCCCTATCCAGGCACCCCTGGACTCTGCCGCCTCCATGCACCTCAGTTCACCTCCATATCAGACGTCTCTGAATGGGTCCCCCCAGACCCTGGGCCGGGTCGCCGGGGCCAGACTGCATCCTAAGGCAGATGCCAGGATAGCAGGACAGGGCTGGGCTCAGCTGAGGCTTGGAAGCTTCAGTCTGGGGGTCACAGACCTCCTTGGTCACCTCATCTTCCTCATCTGTGTTCACAGCTAAACTTTCCTTATGGGACCCAGTGCCGCAGGCAGTTCAAGGGTCATTAGCCCCACCCTACAGAGTGTGCATCTATGAATGTATGTGTACCATTATGTGTCCTTTGTGTGTATCTCGGTGGGTGTTCTGTGTCTGTGTCTGCGCGCGCGCGCGCGCGTGCGCGTGTGTGTGTGTGTGTGTGTGTGTGTGTGTGTGTGTGTGTGTGTGTGTGTGTGTGTGTGAGGGGGGACACACACATGGGTGGGAGTGGAGCCAAGCCTCAAAAGAAGGTGGAGATGCTAAGAGATGAAGGTGGGGAGACATATTCTGTACAAAGACAGGGACATGGGACAGAGAAGGTGAGAGGACACAGACGGGTGCTGCTGGATCCCAGGGTACTGGGAGGGGGCTAAGGTGCAGGATGTCTGGGAAGGGTCACAGGGCCCTTGGGCTACCCAAGGCTTTGGATTCTAGGCAGAAGTGCTTGTATGTGATGTGGAGGTGATGAGGGAGGAGAGTGGATGGGAGTGCAGGCAGGGGTTTGAGACCCCTAAAGGATACAGAATGAGGCCAGGGCAGTCCTCTAGAAGGCCCTCAGGACTGTGCCACAGAGGGTGGGATGTGGTAGGAAGCAGCGGTCAGTGCCCACCATGGTCTTTTCATGAAAAGATATCCTTCTTGTCCTTGAGCCTCATTTGGCTCCAGAGAGTGAGGATCAACCCATTGATGTGGTTTCTGGTTGCTTGAATATAAAAAGTCAGGGGAGCTCCAGGTGAGCAGGAGGCTTTGGACCCAACAGTATGAACAAGAGGAAGGGCTTGTGCTCAGCTGAATTCTCTTGGTGGCTGAGCTGAATATCTTGGTTTAATATCCTCCCCCTTCTAACCCAAGGAAATCTTCTTTTCTTAAAAACTAAGTGTTTTGTTTCAGTCTCAAGCCTAAGGTTCTGGGCTGACCTGAATCAGACTTTTCCCACAACCCCTAGCACGTTCCTCTCATTGCTTTGGTCTGACCTCCACATGGCTCAGTCACCACCAACATCCTTGTCAGCATTCTCCTCATCTTCTTTGTTATAATGAGGACAGGAACACTGCCTGCCTGTGCTGGAGACAGTTAGCCCCTATTTGTGGAGGGCAGTTTCCAATAGCTTCAGCTGTTTGCCAAAATGGCACCTCAGAGAATTTCCCTGGCCCTCTCCTCTCCCATCAGGGCTGTAGAGATGTGGGTCAGCAGAGTGTGTGTGGCAGCCAAGGCCATAATGGCCCTGATAGCGCTCTCTGGAGGGCAGCCCCCAGAAGTCCCTGCTCAGATATCTGGACAGCCTCAGAGGGGGTTCTTGGCGGGAGCTGATGTGAAGAGGAATAGGTGGGACATGAAAAAGTCTTTCATAGGATGGCATCTCACAGTCCTGACTCAGGTTTGAAGGAGGTTGGCTAGCCAGCCCGGGACACATGGTGACACGAGATTCGTTTCTGGCAATGCACTCTACACTCTGGGGATGTTCCTATCAGCGTTCCTGAATTCTTCATGGAGCAGGCATTCACTGGGAGGCCTCCCAGTGGATCTGTCAGAACAGCTCTGTCTTTGGTTCTGATCCGGGGCAGACTTGAGAGCAAAAGATGAAACCCAAAGCCTTTCCAGTGGGAATCATGGCTCCCTGCCTTTTCAGAGGTCCATGTATCTCAGACCATGGAGGTCAGCACTGATTTCTAGGCCTTGATGGGCCACGGCAGAGGAGACTGTGCCCCAATTCCATGAGCTGTTCATTTTCAAGTATCTGAGATGCTGCCTGGGACAGCAGAAGCGATCCACAAGTAGCCCCTGCATTTCCTATGTTCATGATCACTGTGATTGATTCGGACTGCCCTAGACCCAGGCTGAGGCACACAGCAGACACTTAGTCCCATCTTTGAGGGGGAAACCACAGTGGCCAGGCTCCCCATCTGTCGTCTGGTGGTTTGTCCAGATGCCTCGAAGGTCCTTTCTAGTCTTTTATTCTTTTTTTCCCCTAATTTCTGTCTTCATGGACTTATCCTCCATGTCTAAGAGGCTGAAGGTTGATGTATTTCTACAAATTCATGGAGGGTCTGGGCTAAAGCAACCTCTGAAGTCAGCCCGTCTGAACTCCTCCTCTTGTGTGGTCAGCCCCTGCAGCACCAACAGGTCAGAGGGCTTAGCCACAGTGTGGCCAGGGGCCAGTGGCAGAGCCAGGGTCCCACCCCATCTCTCCTAACGCCTCTTACAGACCACTTTTCCAAGACACCCCTCAGCCCTCACACTGAAAATGCTTTTAGCTGGTGTTATTCAAATATGATTTGGAATGTCAGGCAACCTAAATCATTCTTCCCTTATAACTGATACAAGCTCAGCCCCAGGGTAAGTCTTTAATCTTCCCCAAGAGGTAAAATGTCCAACGTTTCAGTAAACAAACAGCCCGTAGGAATGCTACGTTTATTTTAAGTTTTAGGAATCTATGTGGAGGAAGCTCTACTCTATACTCATTAAATCAAACAACTATATTAGGAATCCTTTAACAAAATCCAGGTATTTACAGTAAATTTTGCCTTGGAATGTTGACTCATGTGCGGACAGCTGGGAAATTACTGCCCTTCCCGCTGAGCTGGCTTTGTGCAAGCTGCCCCCTTCCAGGGGGATGCTAGGAATGTACAGTAAGTGCCGGAAGCGCTGGAACACATGCCTCTTATTTTCTGGTGATAAAAGGTAGAAGCCCAAGACCATAGGCAATGCAGTAAATGGGGAATGTCCGCCTGTTAAATGTTCTCAGAGTGGAAGATCCGAATACTCCAGTAGCTCTTAACTGGTGCGCTACAGGGTCAAAAACATGAGCCGATTGGGAAGGCACCGTTGGTAGCTCGAAATGCCCCATCTGCTGCCTGCCTCCCTGGTGTCCAGGAAGAAACAGAAGACTAGCTTGCCAGCCAGGACTTGGCTCTCCAGGCATTCTCTCTGGCCATGCCCCATACCTGGAACTCTCCTCTGCTCCCACTACTGACTTCCCGGCTATCTTCAAGTCCTAACTCAAATCCCTCCTCCAGGAAGCCTCTCCTGGCATCTTCATTCCGGTGCCTCCCCCTGTTCATTGTTTCCTATGTGTTCTATAGGCAGCATGTTTGTACGTGTTTGCTTACATGTGGCTCCCTTTCTTAGACTGAGTGTGCATTTTCCTGATGAGCAGGGACCCCCATTTGCTTGTGCTTAGCACAGTGCTGGGCACATAGGAGGTGTTGCATAAATATTTACTGATTAATTGATTAGCTCTTACATTAGATGCATGAAGCAATTAGAAAAACAGACAATCGTCACCATGAACTAAATGAGCCCCTCCAATTAGTAAGGAATTATTAAGCAATTATTGTGTACATCCTCGGGGATTCAGAGGCAGAATTGGAATAGTCATTGTCTTGAAGGAGATTACATGTCCTGGAGGGAAGTAATGTGCACAGATGAGTGTGGATGAAATATTTGTGGAAGGCAGAAGTGCCCACAATTGGGAAGATCGGGAGAGCTGAGGATGGAAGGCAACGGGTACGTGGTAGAAGGAAGCTCTGTGAGGCAGAGGCGAATGGGGAGAGCGTCCTGGCACAGGCACAGGGAGAAGCCTGGGCAAAGGCTTCAATGTGTTACGTTTGGGAGCAACACATACGGCAACCCGGCTAGTATGAGCCTGGCCAGCGTGAAGTGGAGCAAGGCCTGGTCAGTGAGACACAGACCGGAGCCAGTTTCAGGCGCCCACGGATCCCTTCCCTGTGCTTCTCTGGGGGTGTGAGCTTAAATGCATAAAAAAATTGGATTACAAAGGGAACCAAAGTTTAGTCAAAATGATGAAGTAATTGTGTTTTTTGTTTCGGTTTCTATTTTTCCATTCCAAGTTTTCAGAGCCCCTGCTGTCTCCCCCTAGGCTCTGTGAACCCTGGCTAAGGAGCTCAAGTTTGGGGTACAGACACCTGTGCTTTATCTGGGACTTGAGGATGCACTGGGCTTTCTTGAACCAGGCGATGCCCTGGTCACACTGGTCCAGGAAGGAAAACGTCGTAGGACTCAGTGAAGGCAGGCACAGAGGCAGAGACGGAATAAGAAGACTGGCAAGTCTGCTGTTTTCACTGCAACATCAAGTATAAGAAGGAGAATTATTGGAAATAAGCCTGAGAAAGTCACCTCTGGTCAAACCACAATGGGCTTTAAATGTCGGACACAGCAGTTAGAATTATTTCCCAGGGGTAGTAGGGGGCCACAGTTGGCTCTATGCTTCTGGGGGTGACTTCTCTATAACCCTAGGAGTGCATTGGCCCCCTAAAGCACGGAAACAGCCACTTGTATACAACACGTATGGTCCTGGAGGAGAATGGGCTTGGACTTGACCAAAGGGTAGAATCCCAGCTCTCAATGACTGGCTCTCCATGAAGTGTAGCTAGCTTCCTGCTGGGCTCTGAGACTGATGCTCTTACATAGTTCTGAAGCTGCCTTTACCTATTGTGTCTAGTTTCTCTTTGGTGTGACACACACACACACACACACACACACATGCACACGTACATACACATGCACACGCATGCACTCACAATAGTAAAACACAAAGTCATTGGGGAGGGAAAGCCACACCACAAGTTGGGAGGGTCAGAAAAGACATCAAGCTGAAGGTGGGATCTGGGCTTTTTTTTTTTTAAAGGAAAATGGGGACTCTGTGAGGGAGAGATCAGAAACCTTCTAGGAACGAAGACTAGCCAGGAGACAGAAGATGGGATGTTGTGAGTGAGGAACAGAGAGGTCAATTTGGCTGTGTTACAGAGTGTAGATGAGGGAGTACTGTCCGAGGAGGCTGAAAAGATGGGCTGGGGCAAGTTTGTGTTGAGTTTTAAGAGGATCATGAGAGGTTAGATGGCACAGTGGGTAGAGCACCTGCAGTCAGGAAGATCTAAGTTCAAATCTGGCCTCAGACATTTGCTAGCTGTGTGACTCTGGGCAAGTCACTTAACCCTAATTGGCTCTCCATGTCCCCTACACCCCCCCCAAAGAAAAGAGGAACAGAGGTGCTAGCATCAACAAGAAGCTCCTGGAATTTATTGAATTAGGTATTCTTATAGTTAGATTTGCTCTTAAAGCAAAAACAATGTCTAGGATAGACCTCCTCCATTAGAATGGCAGGTCTTTGAGAGTAGAGACTATCTTGGTTTTTTGACTTTGTAACCCTAGAGTCTGGCACAGTGCCTGGCACAGAGGAAGTGCCTGGCACAGAGGAAGTGCTTGACTAAGTGGCTTCTCTGCATCCAGCTAGTTGGCTCTCCATGGACTGCGATGAAGCAAGGACACCACTCAGAGGGTTGTGGCAGTGATACAGGATGATGGAGGTCTGAACTGGGGGAAGCTTTGAGGGTGCTGGAAGGGAGACACGTGGAAAGATTGGCAATGGATTGGCAGCACAGGGTGAGGGAGACCAAGCAGTAGAGAATAATGGGAAAGTGTTCAAACAAGAGAGATTGGAGAGATGGTGCTGGCTTTGACAGAAACCGGAATATTTGGAAGATGGCACAGGTTTTTTGAAGGAAAGATGTGGTTTGATCATGTTGAGTTTGATCCGTCTCCAAGACATCCATTTTGGAATGTCCAATAAGCATCTGGTGATTGAATCTCAGGGGAAATGCTAAGGATGGACAGATAGATCTGGGAGTCATTAGCACAGGGATTTGTTAAGCCCATGGGGGCTTATGAGGTTGGTGAGAGAATTCACATAGAAGAGTGTAAGCCCAGAACAGAACCTAGGACCACCCACCATTGGGGAACCTGATGTGGAAGATGCACCAGTGAAGGAGGTGGAAGAATAGTCAGATACTTGGAAGTCATCAAGAATTCCCTTTTCGGGGTTCCGCGAGGTTGTGACCTTTTTTTGTGTTTAACTAGCCCCTGGTGCTGCTGGCTCCTTGCATCCTCCCAGCATCCTGCCTGTGCAGCCAGGAGACCTGGAAGTTGGGTTGTATCAAGCCTGTCCTTGCATCGAGGCATATTCATCCCACTGGGCTAAGCCATCTATGGTTCTCGGAGGGGACATGATCTTTTCCCCATCATTTCTACTACTCTTTGTAGCACAGTGACAGCAGCTCTCTTTGGGGTGTGGATTAGTGTGCACTCACCCCACCAGAAGCTGGCTCACAAGTTCCTCCTGTGAGCAACCCCAGACCCTCCACTTCCTATCATAGGCTGAACATGTTTCATGCTCACGTGTTTTCTTTCTTGGTGTGAAATAAAAATGAACAAAACAATGGCAAGAAATGCTCAGAAAACCATCTGCCCAGACGTGCCTGCTACTCCCAGACCATGCAAGTGCCTAGCAAGCCCTGAAGGCACATGGACCCCAGGAGATATAGGACTGCTGCCCTTCTCCCAGCAAGCCAGAGAGGACAGACCGTTGTGGTGGAGTGCACCTGTAGCATCCTCCATGCTGTGGGGACGCGGATGTGGGTTCTTTTCTGTCTCAGCTGTCCTGTCCTAGGCAGGGATGCCCACCCCATTCCCTCTTCGATGGATTGTTTGTGTCAGGCTCCATTCACATACCACCATCGCAGAGAGCCCTCTCATGCCCAGCTGGGTGTTGAACAAGACTATGATGGTGATGAAGGTAGCTCCCGTTTACATCACGCATCTCACTGGATCCTTACAACAACCACAGAAGGCACTTTTTTCAGAAGAAATTGAGGCAGTGAGAGGTTAAGAGTAACACACCCAGTAAGTGTCTGGGGTCTAGAGCTAGATTGGACCCTCGGTCCAGGGCTCCCAGGCTGTTTCCACAGGTGAGTTTCTGTGATTCAACAAAGAGCAGACTCCTCTGGCCAAGCACATGCATGGACGTAGCCTGGGCCATTGGCTCACTCAGCACATCCTGAGGCAGGAATCCTGGGGGAGCATTGCCCAGAGGCTGTGAGGTCTCATGTGGGGAAGTCTAGGAGATGACTTTGCTTCTTTCTGACTCAGTCTCTTCTAAGCATAGGTGGTGCTCATCCTTGGGAAGTTCTTCCTTCTGTCTAGCCTCAGTCTGTCTCTTTGACACCCACTGGGCCTGGTTCTTTTCTCTTGGGCCAGACAGAACAATACTGATCCCTCCATTACAGAACAGAAAGAGTTTAAAAATGTGAGTGTGGCTCATTGGGTCTTCTCTTCTCCCATATTAACACCCCCCGTTCCTTAAAACGGACTCCTTTACCCTAGTTACTCCCTTCCTGGTGGGTTTACACACAGGGCCCAAGCCTCTCTTTCAATCTGGACATTCCAAATAACCAGTGGGGAACAAAACCAAGGAAATGAAACTTCAGAATCTCCAGTGAGTCCCTTTGAGTGACCACATCAAAGCTGATGAGCAGAAATCCCCATTCGCTCTGTTTACAGTACGGCTTTAAGTCTGCTACTGGCTGAGGGAGTTCATCTCTTGGCTTGTCTGTGCCCTAAGTCCAGAGCTAGACCATTGCACTAGCATCTCCCTTTGGATTGGGAGTGGGGCATTCCTTAGATACCTGGCCTTCTGCCAGCTCAGGTACCCCCCCCCCCCGCCCTGTTTTGATTAAGAGGTGTCTGAATCATCCCTCAGAGACAAGGAAGCCAGGGGCTTTTCCTTGTTATCTTTTTTCCACTGGCTTTGTTTAAGAAAAATAATTTTCCTATCGACTGTGGGGCTCTGTGTGAGGCTGTGTTTGGGAATGGACATGAGCTGGGCAGAAGGGGGAAAGGGATGGAGGATTCCTGGTATAAGAAGTAAACCAAGTCTTGGGAAAATAGATGGGGCATCCAGGCTCTTGTTACTGAATGTAACTGTTTTTATTCCTAGAAATTGTGCTTTTGCAGACTCCCGTTTATATAGAGATGCCCTGAGGACAGACAGTGATAGTGACTGGGTCTCAAAAAGACCTGGGACTTTATAGGGTATCATAGACTGGCAGAGATGGGGAAGGTCTTGGAAACACAGAACACAGGGGTCACAACTGAAGGGGCCTGAAAACAGCACATAGGGTCAGCAGTAGTGAGGCCCCTCAAAGGTGGGGGCAAGAAGGGAAGAGAGAGAATCCTGGAAAGACCTTTCCTGGAAAATCCAGGAAAGACCAAGTCCATCACCACCAGAGCCAGGCTGGTCCAGGGGGAGAGGGTAAGGTTTTAGTGAGGAGGTGGGAGTAATGGGGCTAATGTGGGGGGGGGGAGCCATTCCTATCCTCTGGGGAGAGCTGATTCTTAAATATTCAGTGTGGGCGTTTATAACACACTGCAAATCACGATTTGGTTCAAGTCTTGGCTGATTCTCCAGAAGTAAGAATGTTATAATGCAGATTAAACTTCACAGTGTTCTGTGCATACCCCCCACCACCCCAGATCTAGTTATTGAATATAAGAACACCCCTGGGCAGAGGAAGCGTGATGTGGAGTCGCTAATAGAGGATATCAGAGCTGGAAAGGCCCTTGGAATATAGACTGGAGGATGTCACATGTGAGGGGGCATTGAGATGCCAGAGCTCTGTGAGTTCTTAGGATAGACCTTAGCATGCTGGGACCAGGGCTGGGCCGGGGGAGACCATAGATGACATCCAGCCCAAATTGCACTTTCGCATTGGAGGAAACAAGCCTAATAGAGGAATGGGGTGGCCCAGGGCACATCAGTGAGAAGGAGAACCCGTCAATGGGGGATTAGGCTACCCTGATAATAGCGTTGCTGTCCTGTACATGTCAACGGTAGCTTGGAACTGGACGACAGATGAAAGCCTTGGTCAAGCCTCGCATGATTTTAGAACTGGAGAGGGCCTCAGAGCTCACCATCCAAACCTCCAATTTGTAGAGAACACCTGGCCCAGAGGGGGGAGGGCCCTGCCCAGAGTCTCCGAGTCAGGTGGTGAGTGGGGGACCATGACCTTGAACGTGGGTGATCCTGACTTCCAATATCCAGGCCCTCACCCCTGCCCCACCCCTGGCCTTGTCTCTATTGGTGGTGAGGACGATACATGTACAATGTTGGAGATATAGCAGCCCATGGAGTGTGGGGACTCTCCACCTCGGAGCCAAGAGCTTTTCTTTTTTATCCATTTTGACAACTGCATTTCAATATAATTGGTTTCCATTGTGATCCTCTGTGTTTTATGTTAAGCATTTCACACTATTCTGAGAATGAGACCCATCCGCAGTCTGTCTGCTAGGATGTGGCAGGGATCCAGGACGTGAAATGGGGGATGAACCCCTGGGCAGGAAGCTGAGAGTCAGCCAGTTTGTCTGCACCAGTTGGGAAGGGTCCTGGCAGGCATCTGGCTCAGCCTTGTTTGCGGAACGCTACAACCACACCGCCGTCATGGAGGCATGTAGCTGAGTCATAGATCTTAGCTTCTGAGCAGCACCTGGAGGGACAGAGGACTCACTGCCTACCCAGGCATCCATTCCACTGCTGGACCGCCCATCTTTTTAGGATTCTGTTGTCTTTGTTCCCAGAGAGAGGTAGACAGACACACATTCCCATCCCTGTTTGACAGATGGGGACACTGATACGTGGCCTGTTGAGTGAAAAGGATGGCACTTGTGGGTGTGGGAGGAGGTGGAGACCAAGAACTGGAGATGGGGCCTGGGCTCCTGCCCAGCTCTGCCCCAAGTGACCTGCGTGGCACAAAGACACTCACCTCCTCTCTCCACTTCAGATTTTCAGTCTGTGAAATGAGCAGATGGGACCTTCTCCAGTGCTAATTCTGCGCTGGTCGGACTGATGATCACCAGTACTAAGAGGTTAAAAAAAAGTGTTGCTTCATTATTTATAGATGGAAAGACATCCAGGAAGGTTTCTGCCCCCAGTTCCCAGCCTTCAGAAAAGCAGCATAATGTCTACACCCCTCCAGGGGTCCCCAAAGGCAGGCTGAGGCTTGGTTCACTCCCTCACCCCTGGACCTTCTCCCTCTAACTGAGAGACATGAGAAACTCTGCCCTGAAAGGGGGAGCTCAGGAGCTCGGCCTCCCTAGACTGTCAGGCACCAAGCTGCTCTTGGGGAAAGATTTCCCAACTCTGGCTGGGAAGAGGCTCTGGAGTCGGGGCACTCCGAGCTCTGTGTGGGATCATTTTCTCAGCAACCAGCATATTTATGTCTCCCTCTGTCTCCTAAGGGAGGGAAGTTCTATACAGTTGGACAGAATGAGCCACAGAGCAGACCTTCTTCTCTCCCCACTGCCCCCACTCTGAATCGCTGGAGCCAAGGAAAGCATCCTCCTCAGTGAGGGGTGGAGTAGGGGGCTCTCATACTGCCTCCAGAGGCCAAGCTCAGACCTAGGCTCAAGGCTATCCAGACTAAGAGTCCTTAATGGGCAGGGGTGGGCCGCCCTCCTGGCCAGGAACCTCTTCATGGCATCACTCCACTCTCATGTCTGTCATCCCCTTCCCTCAGTCAGGGAGGAGACTGAGCCCCAGGAACTCAGGTTACTCCTGCCCCAGACCTCAATGAACAATGCCTGCACCAGAACCCTAGACTTGAAAGCTGCAAGTGTTTAGGGGATGTTCTTGTGGGAGTTATGGACAGGTATAGGTTAGAGGCCACTGGAGGCCACTGAGGTCCTTTCCAGCTATGAGTTTGTGTGATGAAAGAGACCTTAGCTCGACTCGTCATAGTAGTGGGAGGAGGAGAAGGACGAGGATGACAAGGAGGAGGAGGAGGAGGAGGAAGAGGAGGAGTAGCAGTAGTGGTGGTAGTAGTAGAAGGAGCAGGAGTGATAGTAGTACTAGTAATGGTAGTAGTACTAGTG
This sequence comes from Pseudochirops cupreus, assembly GCA_028627135.1. NCBI lineage: Eukaryota > Metazoa > Chordata > Mammalia > Diprotodontia > Pseudocheiridae > Pseudochirops > Pseudochirops cupreus. The sequence goes on along the minus strand of CM053581.1, from coordinate 3,937,994 downwards.
GTAGTGGTGCTGGTGGTGGTGGTAGTGGGAGGAGGAGGAGTAATAGTTGTGGTACTAGTAGTAGGGGTAGTAGTAGTAGTAGTAGTAGTAGTAGTAGTAGTAGTAGTTAGTAGTAGTAGTGGTGGTGGTGGTAGTAGGAGTGGTAGTAGTAGTAGTAGTAGGGGTAGTAGTAGTAGTAGTAATAGTAGTAGTAGTGGTGGTGGTGGTAGTAGAAGTGCTAGTAGTGGTGGTAGTAGTAGTAGTAGTGGTGGTGGTGGTGGTGGTAGTAGGGGTGGTAGTAGTAGTAGTAGTAGTAGTAGT
>CM053581.1:3913165-3937194 GCA_028627135.1 Pseudochirops cupreus | reverse complement strand
ACACACACTCACACACACACTCACACTCACACACAACACACACTCACACTCACACACACACTCACACACACTCACTCACACACACACTCACACACACTCTCACAAACATACACACACACTCACACACACACTGACACACTCACACACACTCACACACAGTCACACACAACACACACACAACAGACACATACACACACACTCACACTCACACACACACACTCACACAACACACACTCACACACTCACACTCACACACACAACACACACTCACACACAAATACACACACACAACACACACACACATACACACACACTCACACACACAACACACACACACACACTCACTCTCACACAGTCACACACAGTCACACACAGTCACACTCACACACACACTCTGACACACACAACACACACACTCTCACTCACACACACTCACACTCACACACACACACTCATACTCACACACACACTCACACATACACTCACACACACATACACACACACACTCACACACACACTCACACACACTCACACAAACTCACTCACACACTCACACACACACTCACACTCACACAACTCACACACACACTCACACACACACACACTCACACTCACACATACTCGCACACACACTCACACACACACTCACACACAACACACACTCACACATTCACACACACACTCACACTCACACACACTCACACTCACACACAACACACACACTCACACTCACACACACACTCATACACACACTCACAACACACACACTCTCACACACACTCACACACATACACACACTCACACAACACACACACTCACACACACACACAACACACACACTCACACTCACACATACACACTCACACTCACAATACACACACTCACACAAACACTGACACACACACTCACACTCACACACACTCACACACGCACACTCACACGCACACTCACACACACACTCACACACTCACACTCAGACACTCACACACACACACTCACACAAACATACACACACTCACACACCCACTCTCACACACACACTCACACAGACACACACTCACACACACTCACACACACACACTCACACACAACACACACTCACACACACATTCACACACACAGACACACTCACACACACAGTCACACACACAACACACACAAGAGACACATACACACACACTCACATACACACACACTCACACACACACTCACACTCACACTCACACACACACACTCACACAACACACCCTCACACACACTCACACACAACACACACTCACACACACACTCACACTCACACATACACACACAGTTACACACAGTCACTCACACACACACTCACACACACTCACACACACACTCTGACACACACTCACACACAACACACACTCACACTCACACACACTCACACTCACACACAGACTCACACTCACACACTCACACTCACACACAACACACACACACTCACACACACACTCACACACACTCACACACACAGACACACACACTCACCAGTGGCAGGGAGCTGCCTCCAGGCTCAGACTTTTTCTAGGTTTCTCAGAAACCCTCCCCTTCATCATTTGTTATAGCACAGCAGCATTCAGCTACATCCATATGCCACAGCTTGAGCCATTCCCCAATCATCTCATCAGTCTCCCCAATCAGGCACCGTGTAAAGGGTTGCTGGGGCTGGCAGGAACCAGAATCAGGTCTGGACAGGGAGACAGTGGGGGCAGTCCCACCAGCCTCTTGCCTCCAGTTTGAAGTGGGGAGAACAATGGGGGCGCTTAAAGCCCCAGTCTGGAGATAGACTGAATTCCTCCTCCTCCTCCTCCTCCCTAGACACTGTGAGCTCTGGGGTCTCGCATGGATTTCACTCTGGAGCTTGTCCCCCAATCAAGGGTTGGAGTCAGCTGGTCCTAGGTGACCTTTACTCCTGGGTTGCTCCTTTATGTCACTCTAGTGCAGCCAGGGGCCCAGTGGACAGAGCTCCAAGCGTGACTCAGCTTCCTGGGGTCAAGTCCAGCCTCAGGCACTTAATGGCTGTATGATTCCAGGCAAGGCACTTAATTCTCTTTGCCTCAGTTTCCTCATCTGTAAAATAGGTTGAAGAAGAAATGGCAAAGCACTCTAATAACTTTGGCAAGAAAAGCCCAAGTGGGGCTTACCAAGACTCACAAACATCTGAATCTTCCATCTCCCTCTTCTGTCTCTGTCGTCTCCCTTCCTCATCTGTAGGCCTCCCCATCTCTCACATTTGAGTCCTCTCCTGCTGCCAGGGCTGAGAAACAGGCCAGTCTCTCTCTTTTCTGTCTCACACACACAGAGGGTGGGGTGGGGTAGAAGACTGGGGTGGGGGAGATTCTGGAGGCTCAGTGCTAACTCCAGGCCTTTGGGCCCTACCTCCAGCCTCCTCCTCTCTGCTGAAACACGCTGGAAGGACCTCGAATCTCCCTTGGCTACAAGGGGTCACCCTTCCTCCGTAGCCCTCCGAGCTTTTCATGGATTTTGATCCCGATTTACCCAGCCTAAGTTAGGAACCCAAGCCACAGAGATCTCTTCCCGAAGAGCTGTTTGGCCGCAGGAGCCAGATGGCTGCCGCGTCCTTGGGGGAAGGTAGGATACGGAAGCAGCAGAGCCCGAGACCCTAGGGAAGCTCAGCCACCTAAACAACTCAAAGGAGAGTGGCTGTAGTGGTTTGCTTATCCTCAGCTCTCGGGCTCCCCTAGGAGCTCACCTGAAACCCATTCAAGGGATCCTCGCTCTCAGGCTTGGCCAATGAAGGTAATGATGGAACAGCTTGCTCAGCCAATGGCCGCCGGACTGGGGGAAAGGAGGGGGGAGGGAGGGGGCGTGGTGGCCAGGCCCTTTAAAAGATTTCCCACCAGCTGAGGCCCGCACCTGCCTTGTGGCGAAGACTGTGGCTGGAGGAGCATCGTCTCGGCCCCATCTACGCGTTCCCTCTGTCCTCCCGCGATGGCTGAACAGCACAGTAGCTCAACTAGGCCGGCCGCCCAGACTAACGCGAACGTGGCCGCCTTGGAAGCCCCAGCCAGAGCTCAACCCCAGGCCATGAGTTTTTGGTGCACCTGCTGCCGCATCCTCAGGCAGCCACCCCACGCAGACACTGCAATCGCAGGCTGTGGCCCCCAGATCCTTCCAGCAGCCACCAGGGCCCCAGGCCATCACCCCATGGGGGCACTTGTAGCCACCTGGGCCCCAGGCCACCATCCCATCGGGGCACCTGTAGCCACCAAGTCCCAAGGCCATCACCCCATCCAGGTACCTGCAGCCACCAAGTCCCAAGGCCATCACCCCATCAGGGCACCTGCAGCCACCTGGGCCCCAGGCCGGCACCCCATCGGGGCACTTGTAGCCACAAAGGCCCAAGGCTGTCACCCCATCGGGGCACCTGCAGCCACCTGGCCCCCAGGCCATCACCCCATTGGGGTACCTGTAGCCACCAAGTCCCAAGGCCATCACCCTATGGGGGCACCTGCAGCCACCTGGGCCCCAGGCTGTCACTCTATCGGGGCACCTGTAGCCACCAAGTCCCAAGGCCATCATCCCATTGGGGTACCTGGAGCCACCTCGGCCCCAGGCCATCACCCCATTGGGGTACCTGCAGCCACCTGGGCCCCAGGCTGTCACCCCAGCACAGTATTTCCTGCCACATCCTCTGGCAGTCACCAGATGCAACTACTGCAGCCCTAGACCATGGCCTTAGGACCCCTGCAGCAGCCAGTGGAACCCCAGAAGATAGGCCCAGCTGTTCTGCTGCACCAGACTCCACAGCCCCAAGTTGTGGTCCCCAGCCCCCTGCAGCAGACTCCACAGCCCCTGGCCGTGGTTCTCAGGGCCCCAGGCCATGGTCACCAGACTCCTGCAGCAGATGACACACTCCCAGGCCGCCTTTTCCAGACTAGGTCTCAAGTCCTGCCTGTGCACGAATATCCCCTTCGTTTCCAAATTCGCCCTAGCAGGTTCAGTCCAAGAACTTTCAGCAGCAGTAGCTACAGGGACAACCTGACATCAGTCTCCTTCTCTGAACACAGACCCAATGACAACCTTGGCCACTAGGCCCCATCCCCAGCTGCATTCCCAGCCTCCAGCACTGCCGCCATACCCATATGACCACCCTCAGGCAAGAAGAGATCCTTCTGCTCCAGGGGCTATAACTATTTTCCGGGCTTTGGCTTTTGGCTTGCACAGGTTGATCCTCCAGCTCTGGACCCTGTGGAGCCAGTACCAGTCCTCTTCCAGGCCTACCCAAGCCCCAGCTTAAGACTTGAGCCAGGTTCTCTCCATAATGTTCTCTTCTTCATCTGCCTGGTCTCCCATCCCCAATCAATTTCTTGTTCTCTCGAGTCCTAAAGGGAGAGTTTTTAGTATTGGTTTTCAAATCTTTTATTGCATTGTAGACTTGGCTTTGGAAGACCTGAATCAGCTCTCTGAGTGACTATAGAAAAGACCCTTCGAAGTGCCTCAGTTTACTGTGATAGAATGAATTTATGTGAAACTATTAAAGTTGTTTTTAAATTCAGGAGGAAAAGTGCTGTGAGCATTTTTGTACACACAAACCTCTTTTCTTTCTTTGCTGTAGCAAGGCACAGTAGGGTCAAAGGTTTAAGGTGAGGGCATGCCCATCTCTGCACAGACCTTCCAACAGTTGTCCCTTTTCTCTTGGATTCTTTGCCAGTATGATGGGTAGGAGGTGGAATCTCAAAGATGCTTGAATTTGCACATCTAATTATTAGTGATGTGGATAATTGTTCATTTGGCTATTAGCTTAGATTTCTTCCTTTGAAAATGGCCTTAATTCTTTGGGTCATTTATCAGTTAGGAGGTGGTGCTTACTTAAATCTTGGAAATGAAACCTTTACCAGAGACACTTGACATAAAGACTCTTCCCCCAATTACCTACTTTCCTTCTAATCTTAATTCCTCCCCATCTCACATTATGCAGAAGCTATCTGCATCTCTTGCCTCCTTCAGCCCATCTCTCATAAGGAAGTGGCTCTTCTCACCTGGCACAAGCAATCCCATTCCTTCCTTTCTTCCCCAGCCCATTGCATCCTTTAGGAGCCTCATTCATTTATCTTAAAAAAAAATAATTAATTTGTACATTCTTTTTCTTTTAGTTTTGAGTTCCAAATTTGAGTTCCAGTTCTCTCCCTTACTATAACCTCTCTTCCACCCACTGAGAAGGCAAGGAATATGGTATCAATCATACATGTGAAATCATGTAAAACATTCACATATTAGTCATGCCAGCAAAGAACAACAACCATAAAGACAGAGTGAGAAAGTTAAACTTCAGTTTGCTCTCAGACTCTAACAGTTCACTCTGGCGGACAGCATTTTTCATCATGAGTCCTTCAGCATTGTCTTGGATCACTGTACTGAGTAGAGGAATTAAGTCTTTAATAGTTGATCATTGTTACGATGCTGCTGTTACTGTATACAATGCTCTCCTGGTTCTGTTCACTTTGCTTTGCAACACTTCATATTCGTCTTCCCAGGTTTTTCTGAAACCATTCTGCTCATCATTTCTTACAGCACAACAGTATTCCATCACAATCATATACCACAACTCGTTCAGCCATTTCCCAATTGATGGATTTTGCCACCACAAAAAGAGCTGCCACAAACATTTTTGTACAGATAGGCCCTTTTCCTTTTTCTTTGATCTCTTTGGGATGTGCACTTAGTAGTGGCACTGCTGGATAAAAGGGTTTGCACAGTTTGATAGCCCTTTGGGCATAGTTCCCAATTGATTTTCAGAATGGTTGGATCAGCTCACAACTCCACCAGCAATCCGTTAGTGTCCCTATTCTCCCACATCCCCTCCAACATTTGTCATTTTCCTTTTCTGTCATGTTAGCCAGTCTCATAGGTGGGAGGTGGTACCTCAGAGTCATTTTAATCTGTGTTTCTCTAATCGATAGTGATTCAGAGCATATGTATATGATTATTGATAGCTTCAATTTCTTCCTCTATAAACTGCCTGTTTGTATTCCTTTGACCATCTTATTAATTGAAGGAATGGTTCTTTCTTTATAAACTTGACTCAGTTACCTAAATCATTGAGAAATGAGGCCTCTGACAGAGAAAGTTGCGTGAAAATTTTCTATATCATTTCACTGTTGATGGTAACTTTTATCAGAACTGATTTTCCTGATTATCTCTTAATTAGTTCTATTTTTGCTTTTGCTTTGTCTGAGATCATGATTGCTACCCTTGCCTTTTTTTTTTTAAATCTTAGCTGAAGCATAATAGATTCTGCTCGAGTCTCTTATTTGAACTGTGTGTCTCTTTCTGTTTCAAGGGTGTTTCTTGTAAACAACATATTGTTGGATTCTGGTTTCCAATGCATTCTGACATCCATTTCTGTTTTATGGGTGAGTTCATCCCATTCCCATTTCCTAGTTATGATTCTTTTTGTTCAGGCACATCTGATTCTTCAGGACCCCATATGAGGTTTTCTTGGCAAAGATACTGGAATGGTTTGCCATTTTCCTTCTCCAACTCATTTTATAGATGAGAAAATGGAGGCAAACAGGATTAAGTGATTTTTCTAGGGTTGCACAACTAGTAAGTGTCTGAGAATGGAATTGAATTCAGGTCTTCCTGACTCTAGATCTGGTGCTCTGTCTCCTCAGCCACCTAGCTTTGTATTTCTCTCTTTCCTATTTTTTTCTGTTTATCTACGGTCGCTTTTTACCCAGTTTCTCCTCAAAAATCTGTTTTGCTTTTGACTCCTTCCTTTATCTGCCTTCCTTTATATCATCCCCACCCCCTTCCCTTCCTATTTTTCTTTCCCGTAAGATATGATTCTATACCCAGCTGAGTGTGTGTATATATATTCTTCTCTCTTTGAACTGATTTCAATGATAGTGAAGTTCAAGCATTCCCTGCCATCCTTCCATTTCCCCTCCACTGTAAAAGCTCTTCCTTGTGCACCTCTTCTATGTAACAATATTTTCCCTATTCTATTTCTTCCTCCCTTCCCCAATACATCCCCTTTTCTCACTTCATTTTTTTTTTAGGTCATCCCAATATAATCAATTCACACCAATGTCCTCTGTGTAGACTCATTCTAACTTACCTAATAATGATAGTTCTTAGTAGTTACATGTATCATCTTCCCGTATTGGAATATAAGCAGTTTAACCTTACTGAGTCCTTTATGATTTCTCTTTCATTTCTCTTTTTATGCTTTTCTTGAGTCTTGTGCTTGAATGTCAAATTTTCTACTCAGCTCATGTCTTTTCATCAGGAATGCTTGAAAGTCTTACATTTCATTATACATTTTTTTTCCCTGAAGAATCATACTCAGTTTTTCTGGGTATGTTATTTTTGGTTATAAAGCTAGCTTCTTGGAATATCACATTCTAAACCCTCTGTTCCTTTATAATGGCAGCTGCTACATCTGTATTATCCTGACTGTGGCTGCAGGTTATCTGAATAGTTTTTTTCTGGCTGCTTGTAGTATTTTCTCCTTAACTGAGGAGTTCTGGAATTTGACTATCATCTCTTCCAGGTGGTGATTAGTGGATTATTTCTATTTTGTCCTCTGGTTCCAAGACACCAGGGCAGTTTTCCCCAATAATGTCTTGACATATAATGTCTAAGCTTTTTTTTTTTTAACCATGCCTTTCAGGTAGTCCAATAATTTTAAAATTAACTTTCCTCAATCGATTTTCCAGGCTAGTCGTTTTATTGATGTAATATTTCACACCCTATTTTTCCATTCTTTTGACTTTGTTTTTTTTGTTGTTGTTGTTCGTTTCTTGACATTTCGTGGAGTCATTAGCTGCTATTTGTTCAACTCTAATTTTGAGATATTTTCTTCAGTGATATTTTGTACTTCCTTTTCCATTTGACAAATTCTACTTTTCTTCAGTAAAGTTTTGTATTTCGTTTATTTGGCTAATGCGTTTTTGGAAAGTGTCATTTTCTTCAGTATTTTTGTACTTCTTTTACTAGGCTGTTAGTTGTCTTTTCATAATCATGTTGCAACCCCGTCCCAAATTACTCCTCTACCACACTATTCTTTCTTTAGTTCTTCCAGCAATTTTTGTTGGGCTTATATCCAATTAGCATTTTTCTTTGGGGTATTGCATGTATCTCTTTTCATATTGATGTCTTTTGAGTTAATATCTTTAGCTTCCCTGTCACTACAAAACATTTTTACGATCAGGATCCTTGTGTTGTTTGCTTATTTTTTTCAGCCTATTTCTTGACTTTGAACTGAGAAATGGCTACCCTTGTTGTTGTTGTTCAGTTATTCAGCACTATCTGACTCTTCATGACCCTATCTACTCATCTCAGCTTCTGCCTTCCCTTTTGTCTTTTGCCTTCAATCTTTCCCAACATCAGGCGCTTTTCCAATGAGTCCCATATTCTCATTATTGGCCAAAGTATTTAAACTTCAGCTGAAGCATTTGACCTGCCAGTGAATAATTTGAATTAGTTTCTTCAAGTATTGACTGATTTTATCTCCTTGCTGTCCAAGGGACTCTCAAAAGTCTTCTCTAGCACCATAATTTGCAAGCATAATTCTGCAGTGTTCAGCTTTCCTTATAGTACAACTCTTATAGCCATACAATGTTACTAGAAAAAAAAACATGACTTTGACTGTAGGGACCTTTGTCAGCAAGGTCATGGCTCTACTTTTTAGTGTGCCATAACTTTCTTTTCAAGAAACAGCATCTTTTTATTTCATGGCTGCAGTCATCCTTGACCCCAAGAATATAAAATCTGACACTGCTTCCATTTCTTTTCCCTCTATTGCCAAGAAGTGATAGGATTAGTTGCCAAGATCTTAGTTTTGTTTTTTAATGTTAAGCTTCAAGTCAGCTTTTACATTCTCCTCTTTTATACTCATTGAGAGGATTCTTAAATCTTCTTCACTTTCTGCCTTCAGAGTGGTATGATCTGCATATTTGAGATTGTTGATATTTCTCCTAGCAAACTTAATTTCAGCTTTTGATTCTTCCACTCTGGCATTTTGCATGATGTACTCTGCATATAAGTTAAATAAGGTGACAATTATACAGCCTTGCCATGCTCCTTTTCCATTCTTAAAGCAGTTGTTCCATATTTGGTTTTAACTGTTTCTTCTTGGCCCTCATACAGGTTCCTCAGAAGAGATAAGTAAAATAATCTGATACCCCCATCTCTTTGAGATCTTACCACATTTTTGTCACCCACACAGTTAAAGGCTTTAGTGTAGTCAATGAAGCAGAAGTAGATTTTGTTTTATTTTGTTTTCTGACACTCCCCTGCTTTCTCTATAATCCAGCAAATCTTGGCAATTTGGTCTCTGGTTCCTCTGCTTCTTCAAAAAACAACCTGCTGTTCTGGTAATTCTCAGGTCACATATTACTGAAGCCTAGTTTACAGAATTTTAAACATCCTTGGGTATGATGTGAAATGAACCCAACTGTTTGGTAATTGAACATTCCTTGGCATTGTTCTTTAGGATTGGGACATAAATTGATTTTTTCCAATCCAATGGCCACTGCTACATTTTCTGAATTTGCTGGCATATTGAGTATAAAACTCTAACTATATCAGCATTTTGGATTTTTAAATAGTTCAGCTGGAATTCCATTACTTCTGTTAGATCTGTTGTTAGCAATGCTTCCTAAGTCCCACTCAACTTCATTCTCTAGGATTTTAGGCCTTGGGTTAGTAACCATACCACTGTGGTTATTGGTTATGTTAAGATCTTTCTTATAAAGATTTCTTTCAGATATTCTTGCCATCTCTTATTTATTTCTGTTAAGTACCTACCATTTTCATCTTTTGTCAAGCCCATTTTTTGCATGAAATCTTTTGATGTCTATAATTTTCTTGAAGAGATCTCATCTTTTCTATTCCATTGTTTTCTTCTATTTCTTTGCATTGCTCATTTAAGAGAAACTTCTTATATCTACTTGTCATTCTCTGGAATTGTGCATTCTTTCCCTTTCTCCTTCCCCTTTCCTTTGTTCCTTAGCTATTTACAAAGCCTCATCAGATGCCATTTTGATTCCTTGCTCTTCTTTTTCTTTGGGCTGTTAAAAAAAAAAAGATGTTTGCTAAAACCAGTGAGTTGTCTTGACAAAATTCAATTGATAGTCTCTGCCCTGTTTCATTTTGCACTCCAAGGACAAACTTCTCTATTATTCCAATTATCTTTTGATTCCCTCCTTTAGCATTTTAATCCCCTATGATGAATGTGGCATATTTTTTAAAGTGTTATTTCTCAAAGATGTTATCAGTCTTCATAGAACTGATCAACTTCAGCCTCTTCTGCCTCAGTGGTTGGAGCATAGACTTGCACTACTGTGATGTTGAACAGTTTGCCTTGGATTCAAACAGAGATCATTTTGTCATTTTTGAGTACTACTTTTCTTATCCTTTTATTGACTCCAGATCTTAAGGGACTCTTTCCCACAGTAGTACAAATAGTGATCATCTGAATTAAATTCACTCATTGCTACCCATTCGCTGACAGCCAAGATGTTGATGTTTAATCTTGCCATCTGTTTGACCACTAGCAGCTTACCTTGATTCATAGCTCTTACATTCCAGGGTCACATGCAATATTCCTTTTTGCAACATTGGATTTTCCTTTTGTTGCCAGAGCTATCTACAACTGAACTTCATTTTGTCTTTGGTTCAGACATTTCATTGGTACTAGAGGTCTTCTTTTCTTCCCCAGCAATTTACTGGACAGTTTCCAACGTGAACTGATCACCTTACAGTGTCATGTCTTTTATCATTTGATACCGTTCATAGGGTTTTCTTGGGAAAGATACAAGAGTGGTTTGCTATTCCCATCTCCAATGGATTACCTGTTGTCAGAATTTTCCACTATAACCTGCCCATCTTGAATAATCCTACATGACTTAGCTTAGTTTCATTGACCTACTCAAGCCCCTCCATGAGAAGGTGGACATATTTATAACTATATAACTACATCCCCCTTCTCCCCCCCATATGCTGCTAAATATAATATATAGTATACATAATGGTTATTCATTTATATACACATATATAAACATATATGTTATGTATACACATCTATCAATACATACACATATGTTAATTGTTGCTATATATTGGATATTCAATTCTTATTACGGAAATTTGATACAAAGATTTTTCCTATTTGAGCATCTTCCTTCTTGTCCTAGGTACACTAATTTTGTCTGCCCAAATTTTTCAGTTTCAAGTAATCAAAGTTTTCCACTTTATCTTTTGTATTGCTAGTATCCTTTGTTTAGCCAAGAGTAATCCAATCTAATAAACACTAATTAAGTACCTACTAGGTGTCAGGCACTGTGTTAAGCTACAAACACAATTAACAAAAAGAAGGGCTGTATTTTTTTCCAGGAATTTACAGTTTAAAGGGGGAAACAACACAGCACTAATTCTATTTCTCTTTCTGAGACTGGGTTAGATAAAATCTCTATTTGGTGTTCCATTAGTATGATGCATTACATCTTTCAAAATATTCCTCTTTTTCTTCTGCATAACCGGTTTTGTTAACAAAAAAGTATTCATAATAGGTTCTGAATATTTTTGTTTTTCAGATTTGGGGATTTCACCTTGCTTATCTACTATTTTGATTTAATTTTCTATCATTTAAGTCAAATTGGTTAAAAATGTATCAATTTTTATTAGTCTTTTTAAAAAGCTTTTAATTTTTTGTTTCTGCTTTTTTGGTTTCCAGCTATCTATTTTTCTTCTAATTTCTAATATTTCCTCTTTTGTGTTTATTCACTTTCTAGGGTTTTTTAAAGTTTTTTTTTTAATACTTTTTCAGTTCATTAATCTCTTTTTCTATTTTGTCAATGTGTGTTTGCAAAGGTCTGAATTTTTCCCCTGAGGATGACTTTGACTGTATCCCAGAAATTTTGGCATGCTATTTCATCACAATTTTCCTTCATATAATTTATTTCTAATGGATTGGAGCTATTGAGTTTGTAGATGGGCCCAAGCTGCCAGGGGCAGCTGACATTTGGACTAACAAAGTCAGCATCTAATGAGACCTTGACATTGTGTTTCATACTATTAGATGAAATTTAACAGGACTGAATGTAAAGATTTATAAAAACAAGTTGATAAATCCAAGATGGGAAAGGGGGCAGCTAGACAGCAGTTTGTTTGAAAAAACTCCAGGGTCTTTAGGGATTTGTGTGCTCAGTATGAGCCACAAAAGATAATTTTATCTGGGACTCCTTAGAAAAAAAAAGGATAACACCCAGGACTAGGGAAGTGCCATGTATACCCAGAGAGGTGAGTTCAATTTTGAGCACCACATTTTAATAGGGAAATTGATGGGGAAGGAGCATGCTGAAGAGAATTTTAGGCAAAAACTGGCTTTAACACATATGGACTGTGAGACGCTGGGAAAGTCACTTAACCTCCAAGTGATCTCAGAAAACTCTCTAAACTCACACTTACAGGTCTAAGTTCCTGATCTGTATTGGGGCAGGGAATTTCAATATCAGAGACTCTATCTTTTTGGTCCTGGTTCCCACTTTTATATTTTTAACTTTAATTTTTAATTAATGGAATCAAACAAACATTTCCATAACATAGCACAAAGAAAAAGATGATTACATATGAAACCAGAAATCCATCATGAACAATTTCTTATTCCTTCTAAATGTATAACAATTAACATCTAAATTTCTTTTTTTTTTCCCCTCCACTGCCCTGCCCTAGAGATAGCTTCCATTGGGCAAATATGTGTGTATGTGTGTGTGTGTGTGTATACACACATATACATACATACACATATATTTACATGTATGTGTGTGCATATACACACATATACATACATATGCATATATTTACATGTATGTATATGTATGTGCGTATGTATGTGTATATATACATAAAATTATTGTATTTTAATTTCTCAGTTCTTTCTCTGGATACAGATAGTATCTATCTTCATGTGTCCATTATTTTTAAGTTGTGTATTTATAATAGTCAAAATGATTTAGTCATTGAAAGACATTCTTAATACAATATTGTGGCTGTATACCACACTCTCTCGGTTCTGCTCACTTCATTCTTCACCATTTCATGTGAGTTTTTCTATGCCTTTCTAAGATCATTGAGCTCACCATTGCTTATAGCACAATAGTATTCCATCACAAGCATCCACCACAACTTGTTCAACTGGTCCCCAATTGATAGGGATCCCTGAAATTTCCAGTTCTTTGTCACCACAAAGAGAGCCGCTATAAACATCCCATTGACATTCAAAGTCATAATTACTATTTGTGAATTTCCCTCTATCTTAATTTTACTCACTGTTCTTTCTAAGCCTCTTTTTAGCCTATTCCTGTTGCCTTGTCTTCTCCCCCTCATCTTCCCTCACTCTCCCAAATCTCAATCCACACACCCATCTAAAAGTCCCTCTCCCACCCTGCCCCCCAGTCTTCTCACCTCCCTACATGTTCAGAAGGCTTCTACACTTCCAAATGTACATGTTGCTTCCTCTCCGACCTAGAGGAAAGCAAGGCTCCAACATTACAGCTCCTCTGCCCCGACCTGCTTCTTCTGTATTAGTTCTTCCTTTCACGGTCCATTTTTATAATATAATTACTCCCTTTTATCTTTTTTCCTACCCTATTTTGATTTTTAGAATCATCCCATCATATACAGCTCAAACTTTCTTTCAAACTACCTTAGTACTGATGACAGTGTTAAGGATACTGATAACATTTTCATATACATATGTGTGTATACACACACACATATGTGTTTGTATGTATGTAAAATAAGTAAACAGCTTGACCATAATAAACGTCTTATAATTCATCCTTAAGGTTTTCTTTATGTTTCTTCTGGATCTTTTACATAGAATTTTCCATTGAGATTCCCATTAGCAAAATAACAGAATACCGAATACAGGATACCTCCATTCCCAGCCTTTTCTAGGCCCCTTAACCAACCAGTTTGGGCTTGAAGTCAGGGAAAAAACTTCCTGATAGTGAGAGTTGTCCTGAAGAAGAAAGTGCTGTCTTGGAAGGGTGAGCTCCCTTCAAGTAGAGGCTGGGGCACCACTTTGTAAGGTTTTCCCAGAGACAGGGCAGGAACCGTTTCTGACTTGGATGCTTCCTGGCCGTGTGACCCTGGGAAAGTCACAGTCTCTCTCTGCTTCTCAGTGTTCTCATATGCAGAATGGAGGTCATACCTTTCACCAGATACCTCACAGGATTGCAAGAAGAAAGCATTTTATAGACTTAAAAGTAGTATGTAAACCTGAGCTACGACTGCCAGGTGGAAATTCCTCGGCCAGGGTTTGAAGGAAAACTCTGAGTACCGTTCCAAAGCTGACATTCTATGGTGCTATGGCAGGCAGGGTCTGGCATCCCTCAGTCAGCTCCTCATAAGGCCTAATGTCAATGGGTTTAGCGGCATCAGGCCCTGGGCAGAGTAAGAGCTTTGGAGTGACAAGAGACCGTCCAGAACAAGTCTGCTTTACAGAGGTGGAAGCTAAGGGTCAGGAATCTGCCCACACTCACACCAGGAAGAACAAGGGCTCCTGCTGGCCTCGGGCTTTCCAGAGCAGCTAATGTGACTCCCCCCCACAGACATACATGGGTATACACGGAGACACATGTATGCACACACAGACACACATATGTGTGTGCTGCAGACACCCATTTGCACACAGAGACACACGTGCATGCACAGACACGTATGTGCACACACAGAGGCACACGTGTGTGCACACACACAACCCCACGCTCTCATCATACTCGGTATGCAGAAGAGATCGCTTCAGATGTGCTTAGCTGTGTCCAAGGCTGCGTCTCCTGCAGCAGCAGACCCCAGATTAAAAGCAGCCTCTGCTGCCAACTCTGGGGCCCCTTCCAGTGTGGAGGGAAGAGGTTCAGACAGGGACAGGAAGGCTTCAGGTTCCAATCCCGCCTCTAGGGACCATGAATCTCAGCCTTAGTTCCTTCATCTGTGAATTAGGGATAATCATGTTGGCTGTCATGTCAGTCGTGTCTGACTTCATGGGCCCATTGGGGGTTTTCCTGGTAAAGATGCTGCCTGGAGTGGCTTGCCACTTCCTTCTTGAAGGGACACCTACCTAAAAACGCTGGTGAGACTCTAATGAGGTAATCTATGCAATGTGCTTTGGAGATCCCGAAGCCTTCCCTCTTCTCTGTTCTAATCAACAGCATTGACCTTCACGGCTGACAGCTTCCAATGAGATAGAGAGGAGACAGGAGAGACACGAGCCAGGGAGGGCGGCCACGGCGTTTGACACTAGGGTCAGTTTCCCAATAGGGACTTTTCAGTCACCAGGCGTCGGGACCATTTATCAGACCCTCATAAAACGAAGATCAAACAGGCAGCCGTCAGCCCGAGCATCTGGGTTCTGGGAAGGAACACTTAGGACCCTGTTCCTATAAACAGTTCTCCTTTAAAGAGCCCCCTGTTTATCATAACCAGGAAAGGAGAAAGGGGTCAGGGCAAAGCCTGCTGAGGAGCAGGTGGTGGACAGCCTTAGGATACCCCAGACGTCATCAGGAAGCCAAATGCAGCCGCTCCCAGAGATACCACCCTCCCTTCTCCATCCCCCTCCTCTCTCTGTCTGTCTCTCTCTCTCCCTCTCTCTCCATGCTTTGTCAGACCATGTGATCTAGGAGACAAGAGTTCCCCTAAGTCATTTTCAGTATCCAAGAGAAAGCTTGGCCCAAAGCACACTTTGTGCCACATCCCAGTCTCCCAGATTTACAAGTACAACATCAAAGCTGGGGGAGGAGGGGTGGGGAGGTGGCACAGTGAATAGTGCACGGACCCTGCAGTCAGGACCTGAGTCCAAATCCAACCTCAGATACTTAACACTTACTAGTCGCATAACCTTGGGCAAGTCACTTAACCCCAACTGCCCTGCCCTCCCCCCTTAAAAAAGCAAAAAAAAAAAAAAAGCTGGGAGAGGCAGGGCACACAAGCCTGTAGGGACTGGAGTGGTCCCAGGGAGCAGGACACGTCTAACTCACTCATTTTACATCAAAGGGAACAGCAATTGTGCAAGACCACAGTGGAAGCAAGTAGCAGAGCTGGTCCTCTGATTCCAGACCCAGGATACTCTATCGCCCTCATTGCATGGAGAACAAGACGCGTTGCTACTATCCAGATCTGGGAATCATGGAGGTGGGATTATTTAATTTTACTTAATCTTGGGCAGCTGGTGGAGCAGTGGACAGAGTGTAGGGTCTGCAGTCAAGAAGACTAGAGTGCAAATCCAGTCTCAGACACTTACTCACTGTGTGACCCTGGCTAAGTCACTTAACCATCTGTTTGCCTCAGTTTCCACAACTTTAAAATGAGAATAATAACAGTGCCTACTTTGCAATGCTGTTGTGAGGATCCAATGAGATATTTATGAAGTGCTTGTCATGGTGTTTGGCGCACAGTGGGAGCTTCCTTCTTCCCTCCCTCCCCCTCCATCCTTCCATCCTTCCACCCTCTACCTCTCCTTTGACATTCTACAGGAGTGGTTGTGACCAACACTCAGGCCTGGCAGTCACCGTGCTAATGGCGAGGCTCTGGCCTTCACCAGGGTGGTTCTCAGATCTTTTGCTGGTCACCTGCATCCATACCTGGAGCCTTTTTTTTAAACATTCATTTTTTAATTTTCAGTTCCAAATTTTCTCTCTCCAACCCCTTCCCTACCCATTGAGAAGGCAAGTAAAATGCTACTCATTATATGTGAAGTTATGCAAAATTATATTCACATATTAGGTGTGTTAGTTACAAAAGCAAAACAATGGAAAATTTACAAAGTGAAAGAGTTTGCTTCACTCTGCATTTAGAGTTCATCAATTCTCTCTCTTTTTGAAGGTGGATAGCATTTTCCATCATGGGTCCTTTAAAATTCCCTTGGTGCATTGTCTCCATCAGAGTAGCTAAGTCATTCAGTTGATTATAACTATGGTATTGCTGTTACTGTGTACAATGTTCTCTTGGATCTGATCACTTTGCATCAGTTCATAGAAATCTTCCCTGGTTTTTCTGAAAGTATCCTGCCCATCATTTCTTATTATAACACAAAAATATTTAATCACAATCTTATACTACAACTTGGTTAGCCATTCTCCAATTGATGGCATCCCTGCAATTTCCAGTTCTTTACCATTACAAAGAGAGCTGCTATAAACATTTTAGAACATAGAGATTCTTTCCTCTTTTTTTAGGACTCCTTCTTTACCCAGTTTTTCAAATAGTTTGTATAGGATTAGAATGAATTTGTCTTTAAACATTTGGAAGAATTCACTTGTGAATCCATCTGGTCCCAGGAATTTTTTCTTAGAGAACTGACTTATGAACTGTTCAATTTCTTTTTGCTATGTATTTCTATGTTTTCTTCTGTTAATCGAGGCAATTTGTATTTTTACAAGTAATCATCCATTTCTTTTAGACGGTCAGTTTTATTGGCATATAATTGAGCCAAATAGCTTTTAGACAATTAAATCCATCTTCATCATGAGTGCATTCACTCTTTTTGTTTTTGTTAGTGCTAATCTTTTTTTTAAATCAAATTAACCAATGGTTTATCTTTTTTTAATTAAAACAGCTTCTCGTTTTATTTAGTAGTCCTTTTTTTTACTTTTAATTTTATTAATCTCTCTTGATATTCAGGATTTCTATTTTGGTTTTTAATTGGTTTAATTTGTTCTTTTATTGTTTTTAGATGTATGGCCAATTCATTGATTGCTCTTTCTTTCACTGATTACATGTGTATGTCATTTCATTGTTGCTGTCTTTAATGAAGCTGATTTTTAAAATTTATTCTTTGACCCACTTGTTCTTTAGGATAAACTTATTTAGTTTTAAATTTATTTTTAATCCATGCTTCCAATGCCTTTTATTGAATATAATTTTATCGCATTGTGGTCTACCAAGGGTACATTTAACATTTCTTCTTTTTTTTTTTGCATTTCTTTATGATGCTTTTATGCCCTAAGTCAATTTTTGGCCCCATGTACAGCTGAGAAAAAGGTATACTCCTTTCTATTCTATTCTATTAGTTTTCTCCAGAGGTCTACTACATTAAACTTTTCTAAAATATCATTCATCTCTTTAATTTTTTTCTTATTTTAAACTGGTTAGATTTATCTAGTGCTGCAAGGGGCAAATTGAGGTCCTCAACTAGTATAGTTTTACTGTCTATTCCCATCTGTAATTCATTTAATTTTCAATCAGTTTAAGAATTTGGACTATTTTGTGCATATATGTTTAAGATTAATGTTGCTTCATTGTCTATGGTTTTTATTGTTGCTTAGTCATTTCTATCATGTTTGACTCTTTGAAACCCCATTTGGATTTTCTTGGCAAAGGAGCTGCAATGGTTTACCTATTGCTTTCCAGCTCATTTTACAGATAAGGAAACTGAGGCAAACAGGGTTAAGTGACTTGCTCACAGTCAAACAGCTAGTAAGTGTCTGAGACCAGTTGAACTCAGGAAGATGAGTCTTCCTGACTCCAGGCATGGTGCTCTATCCACTGGACCACCCAGTATTTTCCCTAATTATCTCATTAGGTTTCTTTTTGCTTTGTCTAAGATCATGATTAGTCCCCCTGTTTTTTTTTTTTTGTGCTTCAGCTGAAGCATAAAAGATTCTGCTCCATCTCCTCAATGTAACTCTGTGTATGTGTGTGCCTGCACTGTGCTCCTGTTTTAAGTGCGCTTCTTATAAATAAGGGATTGCTTAATTCATGTTTCCTAGTCATTCTTCTATTCTTCCATTTTATGGAGAAGTTCATTCCATTCACAGTCACAGTTAGGATTGATAATTGGGTATTTTCCTCCATTCTATTTTTTATTTGCTTTTCTTTTTTTTTTTAACCTTGTTTCTCCTTAAAAATTCTACTTTTCTTCTGACTACTGCCTCCCTTATTCTCACCCCTCACTTTCTCTTAGCCCCTTCCCTTGTTACTTCCTAGTTGGGCAAAATGGGTTTCTATGCTCAAATGAGGTTGTATATGCATACATGTATATATGTGTGTGTACATGTATATATTTATATATATATACGTATACACAGATGTATAAATGCACACACACATAAATGTATATATGTATATAATTGTATCTGTGTATTCTTCACCTTTTTAACAATTCAAAAGAGTGAGGTTTAAGTATCATTCACATCCCTTCTCTCCCCCCTTCATTGTACAAACTCTTCTTGTATGTCTCTCCTATGTGAGACAATTTTCCACATTCTTCTTCTCCCTTCCCCCTTTTCCGGTATATCCCTCCTTCTTATCTTTTCATTTTTCTTTTGAGATTGTCAACATAATAGAGTCACACTTATGCCCTCTAAGTAGAGTCCTTCTAATATCCCTAAGGAGGATAAAGTTTTTTGGAATGTAAGCAATTTAACCTTAGTAAACTGCTTATTATTTCTCCCTCCTGTTTACGGTTTTTTTTTTATGCCTCTCTTGAGTCTTATTTTGATTTTTAAATTTTCTATTCAGCCCTTGTCTTTTCATTAATTTTCTTGAAAGTGCTCTATTTCAATAAATATCCATTTTCCTCCATATAATTATGATCAGTTTTTCTGGATACATTATTCTTGGTTGTAATCCTAACTCCCTTATCTTCTGGAATATATTCCAAGTGCTCTGCTCCTTTAGAAGGGTAGCTGCTAAATCTTGTATGATCCTGATTGTGGTTTCATGATATTCAAACGGTTTCTTTTTGTCTGTCTGCACTGTTTTCTCCTTGACCCCAGAGCTCTGGAATTTGACTATATTAGTAGAAATTTTCATTCTGAGATCTCTACAATACTGGGGCAGTTTTCTTTATGCTTTAAAAAAAAAATGATGTCCAGTCTCTTTTTTTTATCATGGCTTTCAGGAAGTCCAATAATTCTTAAATTATCTCTCCTCGATCTATTTTCCAGGCTGGTTCTTTTCCTGATGAGATATTTCACATTTTATTTATTTTTTTTCATTCTTTTGACTTTGTAATATTTTTCCTTGATGTTTCATGGAGTCATTAGTTTCCATTTAACCAATTCTAATTTCTAAGGAATTGTTTTTTCTTACAGAGATTTTTTAACCTTTTTTTTTTACATTTGGCTAATTTTGCTTTTTTAGATGTTATTTTCTTCTGTATTTTTTGTGCCTCTTTTACCAAGCTGTCCATTCTTTCTTCATAATTTTCTTGCATTTCTTTCATTTATTTTTTTTCTAATTTTTACTCTACTTCTCTTATTTAATTTTAAAAATTGTTTTTTTTAACTCTTATAGAATTCTTTTTGGGTGTATTGCCATTTGCAGTTTTCTTTGAGGCTTTGCTTGTAGTTTTTTTTGCGTCATTGTTTTCTTCCAGTTCGTGTGTTGATCTTTGTCAACAAAGTAACTTTTTATGGTCAGGCTCTTTTGTTACTGCTTGCTCATTTCTCCCACCTATTTCTTGACTTTGAAATCCATATTCAAATTAGGCTCTCAGGTAGGTGAGGACTGTCCAAGCTTTTTCACCCCGCTGTTTTCAGAGCTAGCTCTGGAGGCCTATATGTTTTTGGTGCTTTTAAGGTGGTGTGATCCTAGGAAAGATGCGGTCACCACTTTCCAGGCCTATGCCCTTGTCTCTACCAAGAAAGGGCCCCTGCTCCCTTGTGACTGACTGCAAGCACTCCTCTTTGCCCTAGAATCGTGACCTGGAACTGGGTGTGGGCAATGATGATACCTTACCGCTCTTTATGGCCTCCATTTGTATCCAATGTCCCAAAGAATCCCCTGTCCTCTCTTTCTGATCAGGTGTCTCATCCCCTTACTGTCTCTGGGCAATGAGAACTCCTGGTACTGTTGCTGCCAATGCTACTACTGCTGTTGCCTGCACTGGGCTGTGCTGGGCTCTAAGCCAGGCTCTATCCCAGTATCACAAACCTCTCTTTCTGTCTGCGTCAATGGTCTTGGGCTGGAAAAAATGTCTGGTTATGCTGCTTCAAAGTTCAATTTGACTCATTATTTTAAAATTGTTTAGAAGGAATATTGGTAGGGTTTGGCTGGAAAGCTTCCTCTCCTCTACTATATTGGTTCTGCCTCGAATATCTGGAGTTTTTCTAGCCCAGAAGGACTGGCCACAGAGGGTCCTCCACTGGCCTGGCCTTAGAGAGCCCAGAGCCAGCTCCATGTGAGGAGGAGGCACCCAAAATGAACTTTGTGTAGAAAAAGGACAAATCTCATTTTATGAAAATCCTGTGGCTATTATATACAAATGCCCACATGAACACAAACACATGCATGCACATGTACATGCACAAATGCACAAACCCACACAATCCCTGCACACATACCTGTACACACCCATACACAACTACAGACACTCAAACACACTCACACACATGCACACAAACACCTGTGCACACGCGTACATACACAAATGCACAACTACATATGCAAACACACATCTGCACACACTCACCTACACCATGCTGAGCACTCTGTCTAGCGCACAGTAGGCACGCAATCACGGCTAGCTAACTGAGCTGTGTTTGAATCCTGGTTCTGTACATATTGTCTGTGTGATCTTCAGAAAGTTTGTTCATGTCTAAAATGGGTAACATAATCTTCACACCAACCAACTGACAAGGTTGTTGGGAGAAGAGTGTTTTGTAAACCCTGAAAAGCTAGAGATATTTGGCCTATTTCTTCTTAGTCAGGGGCCAGAGCACATGGTCCTGTGACCAGATGACATGCCAAGCTCCATGGGAGGTTCAGCTGCCTATAGTACAGTATCTACATAGTAGGTAATAAGTTTCCTGTCACTGGTTGTTTGCACCCAAAGTTTGGGCAATTATATTGTAGAAGGTTCTTGTCCATGCATGAGTTAAACTAGATGCCTTATATGTCTTTGCTATTATGTAGGATGAAAAGAATCTTCAGGATCTTTTAACTTACATATCTCCAGATTTTTGGGGCCATGAGTCACATAATATAGAAAACTACTCTTTCTCTCTGATCACCCAACCTCTTAGACCTCTCCAGTACAGAAATTATGCACCAAAGATAAAGCAACTTCAACTGTGTCTAAAGTCTGGGATGCCAGGAATCCAAACAAGGTAAAAGCTTAATGAATGAAGAAAAGACAAGAATCTCTAAGCCTTTAACTGTTCCCTCAGCCCACATCCTCAACTACCCACCATCATCTGGGTTACCTGACTGCCATAAGGCAATCCACCAGTATGGGACAAAACTCACCTCTTCCCTACTTTCCACCAACCACTATCTCTTCCCCCAGGAGAACAAAGGTCACAAAAGCAGGAACTTGATTGGGGCTCAGGGGCAGCAATATGGATGACAGGGCTCTATGCTACAATAAAATTTGGCCAGAAAATGGAGGAGCAGAGGAAACGGGCAAGATGTATGTCATGGGGGCTCTGTGGCACTCAACTAAGCCTAAAGAACAGTATCCTGCTGGGACAATTTTGTCTTCCCCCTCCTCCAGACATCACCAAGCTGGTGAATGGTGAATCAACCAGTGCTGGGAGCAAGCTAAGAATTTTGAGATTCAGTCCTCAGGGAAACTGCTATCAAAGGGTAGGGAGTCAGAAAGTGAGCAATGGAAGAAAATAAGGAGAAAAACCCCTGAAATTACCAGTGATACTAGGAGGAAGGAATCTCAGTTAAAGACTTTGAGCATAATCAGATAAATGACCAGGGAAGTATAAAGAGCAGAAGGGAATATGGGTCCAGGAGGATGCTGATAAATATTGTAAGGCAAAGGAAAATGAACAAAACCTGTCAGAGCAGAGAATCCTGCGGGTTCCTGAAAGAGCATGGAACCAGACAACATAGGGCCTGAATGGTCTAAATAAAAGATAAGGATTGTGAGAGCAGAGGGTAAAGCCAAGATGGTGGCATAGAAGCAGGAAAATTCCGTGAGCTCCCCCATAACTACCTCAAATACCTATAAAA
This sequence comes from Pseudochirops cupreus, assembly GCA_028627135.1. Lineage (NCBI taxonomy): Eukaryota > Metazoa > Chordata > Mammalia > Diprotodontia > Pseudocheiridae > Pseudochirops > Pseudochirops cupreus. The sequence continues at coordinate 3,914,235 of CM053581.1, read as the reverse complement.
TATGACTCTAAACAAATTTTAGAGCTCCAGAACCCATAAAGTAACAGAGAGAAACAAATCTCCCACTGAAGACAGCCTGGCAGGTGGACAGGAAGGGTTGATCGCAGAAGTCTGGGAGCCAAGTCCAGCCCTGTATGAGCCCGAGATTTTAGTCCCAGGGTGGTCCTGACCAGCAGCAGCTGGAGCAGACTTCAGGAGAGTAGATCACCAGCAGCTGTGGCAGTTTCCAGAAATATCAACCCATAAATGCCAAAGACAAAGCAAAGATAAGTGTGGAACTGTGTTGGAATTGGGGGGATTATGGAACTCTATCTGGCCTCTGCCCCCAGAGCAAGAAGCAGCAGAGGTGCCTTCACATGGCTGCTTCAGAGTCCTGGCCTGCAGATCATAGGAGGACCAAGCGACCATTCAAATTGTAATTAGCCTTGCTTTAACTTGTCTGGATCTGGATTGCAGTCTTGGGTGGTGGTCCTGAGATGTGTGACCAGTGAGCCAGAGCTTGTGGGAGCAGCAGAGAGGGCACCCAACTAATAACTCCAGCAGCTGCGAAAACCCCAGTGATTTGTGACAAAGCTCTCCCCTCTGGAGGCAGAGTTCTACTGTGGCAAATAGCTCAAATTGACTGACAACATAAGGAAGCAAAGGAAGCAAGGGAAGCACATCAATCAAACCTTTGATTCCTTTTTTTGGGGACAAAAAGGTTCAAAGCCTGGAATGAGAGGAAGACAACATAATCAGAACTCCTGCACCAAAAGCTTCTAAGAAAAATCTGAACTGGTTACAGGCCATAGAGGAGCTCAAGAAGGATTTTGAAAATCAAGTAAGAAAAGTGGAGGAAAAATTGAGAAGAGAAATGAGAATGATGCAAGAAAATCATGAAAAGAGAGTCAACAACCTGACTGAAGAAAATAACACCTTAAAAAATAGATTAACTCAAATGGCAAAAGAGGCTCAAAAAGCCAATGAGGAGAAGAATGCCTTAAAAAGTCAAATTTGCCAGATGGAAAAAGAATTTCAAAAGCTCACTGAAGAGAATAATTCCTTCAGAATTAGAGTGGATCAAATGGAAG